>JACEGR010009365.1:0-27325 GCA_014170235.1 Listronotus bonariensis
CATTTTTTGTCAATAATATTAGTTAAGATGCATTCCACGCCGTCACTGCTCTCGCTAATTAAAATTAGCTTAGGCCTAAATTAACTACCCATTTCAACAAATACCACAGTTAAATTTTATACAAATTGAATAAAGTATATTTAAGATATTATTAAAAACCCGATTTTCTTCATAAAGTTTAACACCCTGTATCTTAAAAATAAAGCATTTTCGAACCTATGTTTATATAAATTATTTTTGAATAAAATTCTCTCAGGAATATGCTCTTAAATTTACCTTACTACTGGTAGAAAACACCCTGTATATAAAACTGCAGTCAGATTGTAAATAAATTCAAAGGTAGAAAAAATAGTAGTTTTAATTTTTCCCATTATTCTTCACAATTGATAATTATCACACAGTAACGGTTACCAGCAGCAACTGGTACTAAGGTAATTAATATTAGAGATGTTAATTTTTATCCATTTTAACTCCACCGGCTTTTGACAAGCACATCATTTGATAAATGTTTACATGGCATCTAAAGCCTCATTTTCATGCATCTGTCGTCCGTCGATACATCATCCGGAAAGTATAAAATTTTGACTTTTCTATTCACATGAAACCGTTTTGACGTATCCGACCGTCAGTCGATTTCGCAACCGTCAATAGTTATTTATTAGATAAGTGAGTTATATTACATATAAGTCACGCAAGAAAAAGTTTAACTGGCTGAGGCACCTGACGACGAGCACTTAATGTCAAAGGTATGAATTTACTTTAGTTTCTGGTATTAAATATTTATCTGTTCGGATTTTTATAGGTTGCATTGATATTCGGAATCGCTGGTGCATGCCGTTGTGATGAACTAACTCGCTTAAGTATTGAAGATATAGTAGATAAAGGCCAGTACATATATGTTTCTATACCTGATACCAAGACGAACAAATCGAGAAGCTTTACAATTTTAAAAGAAGGATTTTTGGTAAATGTGCTTGAATTATTTAGAAAATATGTGTCCCTAAGGCCAGAGAACACGCCTCACAAAAGATTTTTTGTCAACTTTCAAAAGGCAAATGCACTAGGCAATGCGTGGGAATAAATAAAATTTCGAAAATTCCAAGAGTAGTTGCTCATTATTTGCAACCACCTGATGAAATCTTATATAGTGGTCATAGCATGCGGCGTTCTTCAGCGACACTTCTAGTCAACGCTGGGGCCGATATCACCAACCTTAAACGCCATGGCGGGTGGAAGTCTTCTACCATGGCAGAAGGATATTTAGAAGATTGCATCTCTAACAAGTTTGAGATTGCAAGACGAATACAGGGTGAAGAGCGCACCAAGGCAAGTACTAGTGCTGAAAGACTTCC
Source organism: Listronotus bonariensis (assembly GCA_014170235.1). Lineage (NCBI taxonomy): Eukaryota > Metazoa > Arthropoda > Insecta > Coleoptera > Curculionidae > Listronotus > Listronotus bonariensis. Next base: position 1,353 of record JACEGR010009365.1, read on the forward strand.
TGAAGAACACTCCACACAATGTAACGTTGTCCAAGATAAATCTAATATAACAATTACTGTTAATATAAACACGAATAAATTGTAGTATAACATATTAGTTGTTTTATGTTATTTTTTAATTGTGAAATGTTGTATTTAAAAACTGTTAAAGCATAATGTAAAAAATTAGGGATTTTTTTTTAACTTTAATTGTTTAACTTTAAATTTTGACATAAAATTTAATTTTCTACAACAATTTTGTCCTATTTTTAAAAATAAAGGTACTTACTTTTGGTTTTTTTCATATTGTTAGTTATACCTCATCCTGTATATTATCAATCGGAGTAAAATTTTGTATTCAATAGTTTTGGATCATGCGACCAGTTTTCCCAAAAGGGCGTCTAAAAATTCCAAAGTTTTTGGTCCATTTGTCCTGTTGTAACACCTATCCTGCGACACACTGTATAACAACCACAACTTGCTTTACAAAAATTACAAAATTTTGTTGCTGGTGTTGACAATGACAAGTAACAAATAATGGATTACGTTTTTAAATTATTTTCGGCTTTTCCATTTTTACAAAAGTGTTGGATAAAATTTCGTATTCGATGCGTGAGTTATTAGTACATATAAGTCACTTATCTTAAGTGACTTATATGTGATATAACTCACTTATCTAATAAATAACTATTAGCTCTACCCATCGACGGATAATTTACATAAATAATCTAAAATATTCTGACCAATCACAAAACTTTCGGACGACAGATACATGAAAAAAGGCTTAATCTATGGAATCATAAAACAAATAAAAGGGAAATTTCCCTTTTCCCAAATATAACTCTTTTCCTATTTCTTAACAGTTCTAAATAAATTATTTTTTATCTTTTTAATTTAATTAACCATATACTAATAACACCCAAGAACAGTATCCAAAATGAGGTTACTCCAATGCCCTGAAGAACTTGTAGATCTGACACTGGCCACCCTTTTTAATAACATTTCTTAATGATTCTATGATAAGAGTAAATGGTAGGCATTTTGCAAATATTCTTAATCCTATTGGCATAGCTTCAGTAGGCCAGATAAGTCCTGGAAAAAAATAGTAAGCAGAATAGTAAATAATATTTTATTATTATTAATTGAAGGGTATGCCGGAACAAAGTTCTAACCGACAGTCTGGTATAAAGTTCAATTTCAATAAAAAATATTCTTTATACCTTTGTCCTTGTGAAGATGTCAAAGCGATTACACACATCTTTATATTTTTTTCTTTTTAACATCCCACGAAGGCATATGCCTAAATACCAGAGTACCGTGGGTGTCAGCTTATTAGATGTTTAACCCATCGTTTCCCCTGTTCCGTCAACGTTGCCCAAGCATTGAAACATGCAGTTATGCATTTTACAGCACCACGCGGTTGTGCCACCACGGTCGTTATTTTTAAATAACTACTACCTAAATATGTCTCCCCGCTGGGAATCAAACTGGCGACCTCTGGCTTCGAAGATCAAAGCACCATTTTAAAATTTTAAAATCTATTTATTATTCTACAACATATACATTTAAGTCTTTAAGTTTACAATACATATTATATACAAGATCTATCTTCTTAAAGGAGGCGGTCCTCTTCTCGAAGATGGTAAGCCAGGTTCTCAGGTACGAAACCCTTCACCTGGGGGTTGGTGTTAACCCTATGGAAACTTGCATGCTTTTTGGCAATAACAACAACCCATTTCGATTTACTTTATAGGTTATTTTAAAATTTTCGTTGAGTTTTTTAGTTTTTGAGAACAAGCTCAGTTTTTATGAAAGGTGTTGTTTAATTATTTCAGGAAAAATATACAGGGTGTTATTTAATAAGTGTCCGATATTTCAGAGAGTGATTTTCCAGTATTTTTAAGGTAAAAGTTCCTATGAACGTGTGGTCTAAGATGCTTCGCTTTCAAGATACAGGGTGTCAAAGTTTTATTTTTATTTATGTTTTTCTGCATAATTTCCTAAATAATGCCGATTTCCGAACGAAAATTGGTACCTGGGGGTTTTGACATGAGAAATTTGAATTTGTTCTTAATTTAGCTCTTACTTGTAGAGGGCGCTAGCCACATGTATATTCTAACTTTCAAAGGCTCATGACTTTTTGTACAACCCTGTATTTACATTTTTGTTAAAAGAAATGGATTCCTTAGTCATTTTTACGTAAAAAAGGTACTCTTATTAGATGACGCTAGGAGCAACCGTTTTCGAAATATTTTAGTTTAAAATAATCGATGCATACGCTTAGTAATAAATATGCTAAGTAAAGACCGGCTACTTGATAAAACCGTCATTTTCGGCGGTCTTTACTTAGCATATTTATTACTAAGCGTATGCATCGATTATTTTAAACTAAAATATTTCGAAAACGGTTGCTCCTAGCGTCATCTAATAAGAGTACCTTTTTACGTAAAAATGACTAAGGAATCCATTTCTTTTAACAAAAATGTAAATACAGGGTTGTACAAAAGTCATGAGCCTTTGAAAGTGAGAATATACATGTGGCTAGCGCCCTCTACAAATAAGAGCTAAATTAAGAACAAATTCAAATTTCTCATGTCAAAACCCCCAGGTACCAATTTTCGTTCGGAAATCGGCATTATTTGGAAATTATGCAGAAAAACATAAATAAAAATAAAACTTTGACACCCTGTATCTTGAAAGCGAAGCATCTTAGACCACACGTTCATAGGAACTTTTACCTTAAAAATACTTGAAAAATCACTCTCTGAAATATCGGACACTTATTAAATAATACCCTGTATAATATAATAAAAACCTGATTAAAATTTGGGGAAGATCAAAGCTCTGTCCACGGCGCCACGGGGAGACAAATATCCCCGTAAAAACGTTCTATGTGCCCTGGCAAAAAATCTTCTATATGTCATTAAAGTGGGCCAATGTCCTTGTCAAGTCCAAAGCAGAGTCTCGATAAAAGGAAGGGCTATGAAAGGCTTAGCCTCTTCCCCCACCCAGATGGCGATTAGCCCCACCAAGAAGGTAATTAGCCCTCACAAGATAAATACCCCTAATTTCATATTAATTTTTATAAAAACCTAAAAGTTGTATGTATGTAGGTATACTGTCCTCTCTCTAACCACGTCACAATAACTAACCACTTTTGGCGGTTAGAACGTTGTTTCGGCAATTAAAGGTTCTTCTAAATTAAGCTCCTAACTTTACCACTAATGCATAAATAATACCAAAAAAAATGTAATCTCAATTGTTTGCTATTATAATGGAGCGAGCAAAAATAAATAAACATTTTATAATTTATTTGTAACTTACCACATAACAACATCATGGGTAAAAATCCACCAGAAACAGAAATATTAGCTTGGGACATATCTTCACAGATAACTGATACCCAGAATCCTAAAACATGCATAAATGTAATTTTTATAGCAATGTTATCTGTTTAAGTTTTTATACAGGTTGTAATTTAATTAATAAATAAAAATATAGAGGATAATTTCTTAGCTCATTTTAGAAAGAAAAGTTTATATGAACATATGTCCTAAACATCTTAACTTTTAAGCTTATCATAGCTTTAAAACTCTTTAAGATATTTTTATAATATTTTACAGGGTGATTCAAAAATCGATCCCGAAACTTTAGGGGTGATTCTACTTGACAAAATAAGGGTGGAGCTTCATATATTTTTTTTTCAATTTGTCATTCGTTCTCGAGTTACAAGCCGTCAAAGTTCAATTTTTATTTTGGTTTTTTCGCCCTATTGCATTTATTTTTTAACCAATCCAGTTGATATTTGGCACACAAATCGAGCTTTGCAGATTCTAAAATTTTAAGGCAAAAGTACTTTTTTTAATACCGCCAGAGGGCACTTTACCTAAAACTTAAAATTTGTTTACATCATAACATTTTTATTTTGACAGATATCGCAAAGCTGGGGGCGCCATTTTATAGACAATCAAAAACTTAAAAAATAAGGTACTCGATAAACCGATATTAAGCTTCGTGATCGATTTTTGAATCACCCTGTATATGCAGCTACTAAGCATCAATAGCCATCTTTAAATGTGGATTTTTAAAAATTCTATATACCAGTGGCGTCGGTACGGTATGTAGCAATGGCGTACCATATTTTTTGAAAAATTTCCAGTATTCATCTCATTAGGACACCACTGATAAAAGTATTTAAAAATCTTCTATATTAAAATAGGATTTTGCCAAATGTCAGAAAAACATCTCTAACAGTTTTAAAGTTAGGAGGTTTAGGACATATGTCCATATAAACTTTTCTTCCTAAAATAAGCTATGGAATCATGCCTAGTATTTTTAGCCATCTATTAAAATTATATACATCCTGTATAACTATAAAGATTTACATTTAATTTACAAAGTTAAACAAAAATTTCTTACCATAAGCCATTCCACATATGCCGCTCAGATAGGAAATGAAAAAGATCAATCCAGCGTTTCCGACATAAATATGTTGATACACAACAAAAACCATGGCTAATACTTCAAGTGCCTGAACTACCATTATAGATGCTTGTAAAATAAAATGGGTCAAAGTAATTTCAAGCGACGTCACACCAGCAACAATAGATCGGTCCCATACACCCTCTCTTCTATCTGTTATAATTATTTGTGATGTCATCATTGCCCCCATAAAGAATAACATCCTAAAAATATATTTTTAATGTAGATATAAGAGAAGAAATAGTTGTTTTCTTTTTAGTTGAATTGGCGGTATAAATATAGAAAAATTGCCCCCATAAAGAATAACATCCTAAAAATATATTTTTAATGTAGATATAAGAGAAAAAATAGTTGTTTTCTTTTTAGTTGAATTGGCGGTATAAATATAGACCGTATTAGTGACTATCTTTTTTCACGTTGTTGTTATATTATCAGAAATTTTAATAGCACATTTTTTCAAGCTGTAAACGAACATGATGCATTAAAATAATCAAATAATTTAGCTTTCAAGTGTATTGCTTTTTAAAAACTTCTCTCGTTTATTTTTACAATTTGTGAAAGAGCCCTTCTCCTTCGAAATCGGGCTCTTTCTCCAAAATATGAAAATAAACTCTAGTAGTTTTAGGTAATACGCTTTTAAGCAAAATTATTGATAATTTTGATGCACTTGTGTAATTACCCCCTATAATATTTGATACGTTTTGAATATTGTAATAAAACTTGGTATCTAGAGGTTTTCTGACATGAGCTATTTATATCTAATTTTAATTTTAAGGTATTAACCAGAAGACACCACCTACTCTTCTTTAAATTTATCTAAAACGTCACAACTTTTTGTGATACTTTGTATGAACCATTCGAGTAAAGGAGCTTACTACACAAATAAAGGTATACCTTGTAAGAATCGCTCTGAGCAAAAGTTTTCTAGATATTTGCGTTTAAGTTGTTTAGTGCAACCCGAAAATGCCTTTAAAAACAGCGTACTAGCCATAACTACAACTGCCTTATCATAAACGAATAATTAAATGTAAATTTATTCATACACTTTTTTGTTGCACTAAACTATCTAAATGAAAATATCCCAAAAACGGTTGCTCGGAGCCATTCTTACAAAGTACAACTTTTTTGTGTAGAAAGCATAGGGAGGATTTACTGGTTTACTTAGATGGTACATACAGAGTAGCCCAAAAAATTGGGACGTTTTAGAGAAACTTAAAGTGGTGTATTATCATTATTATCATATTATTAGTTAATATCAGCTTTGTGCTGAGGTAAGTTTAGTTAAATCGCAATACTTTAACTTTGGCCAGTTACTTATGAACCACCCTGTAATTAGTGTCCCAGGATAGGTGTTACAAGAGGACAAATGGACCAAAAACTTTTGAATTTAAAAACGAAATTCTGGAAAAACTGGTCGCATGGTCCAAAAGTAATAAATACAAAATTTTATTTTGACTGGTAATATACAGGGCAAGTTAAGTGAATTCGTATAACAGTATGGTCAATATAAATGGCACTTGTTTATAATAACAAATTATTAGCTTCATAAACTATGGGAAGTGGCAACAAAATACGGCAAGACTAAGTCTTTTAAATGTTTTTTTTTAATAATCATTAATAACTTCTCTATCTGAAACTTTCTTGTAAAATATTTTTAGTAAATTGACCACCCTTTATAAGTTTTAACTGTTAAATAAAAGAAATTACTCAACCATGGAAATATTTAAAATTAAAATTATATTAGACAACTGTAAGTACTTTTTCAACCTTTAAAAATAATCGTTCTCAATTTTCAATTAATCAAACCTATGATTTTTTACCCTGTATAGTTTTGACAATATGATAAAAATATTAGTTAAAAAAATAATATTTTATACTTACGTTACAAGAGTACCAGGTATCATATAAACTGTATATGGTTCATTTTCGTGTCCATATACAAAAGTCTGTCTAATCGGTAAGCTTCAAGACGCTTAGGCCACTGACATTCCGTAAACAACTCCTCTTGAAAGTCATAGAAAAGATTATATAATTTGTATTTCAAAGTAGCTCCTGTCTGCCTATTTGACATGTCTAAGTATGCTTTTATTTCTCCAAAATCTGCCATCCATTCCTCAGCGTCTTTGCCATTTTCTATCTAATTAGAAAAACACAATTAGCGATTTAAAATAGGGTGCGGAGATACGATGAGATCACCTTGGCAACTTTATTGATAGTATACAGAAAGTGATTAAAAACGAAAATTAAGCGACTTGGCAACGTTGCAGTTGAACATAATGACATTTCATAATCAAGTTTTGCTTTCTGTTGTTGCAGTTAATTTTCTATTTTTAAAGAATTTTTATGATTTATGGGATAAATGTAATAAAAAATAAGAAAATAGTTAGTCTACAATTAGTGTCAAGCATTTAAGTGGTTGCCATCTTGGATTCCGTTAAAAATTCAGCAATGAAGCAAAAGTCAGTTTTGGTTTATCTGCAGTTCAAGTCTAAATCATGAAAAACTTACGCTTTATGGCTATATATAAAGTTTCTCGAAACACTGACTATTATCCTGCTTTGTGTTATTTAGGTTGTCAGACAATATTTTTCGTGAAATGTAATACCTAATCAGGTAATTTATGTAAATATTCTTCGCTAAATTGAATCTAGATACCCATTTTTATCAGCTGTTTGGCCGAATTGCAACACTGTGCTCCTTAATTTGAATTCCCAATTTCTTATGACTTTTTATGAAAAATAGGTTCATATAAACATATTGTCGAACTTTCTTCTTTACCGAGATACAGGGCATTAAAGTTTCAAAAAAGTCGGTATTTTTAAATATCTTGAAAATCCTTTAACCGATTAAAAAAATAGTACACTTATTTTATGTAATAAGGAGCTTAAAAAGCTTCACCTAGATTAATATTCGGACCAGTAGCGCCTCAGTGGGCACCATATCCAATATTATTGAGAAAAAAGTACGCCACTGACTTTTTAAAAGTCTTTATATTTTTTTCCGGTTATGCAACTAAAAATGCCACTTCAACCAACTTCTGCCAACTCCTTTTGAAATTTCTTCCTGTCTACCTTCGATTTCGAAGAAAAAATATAAAGCCACTTTAGGTTATTCTTAAAAGTATCCATAAACTAAATAAATAAAATCTAAAATTAAAAAATAAACTGATGACTTTCGATAAAACACATGCTTATTCATTTATTTTAAGACAAATAATTGTTATTAACACGCTTTTATTATTAGCTTGGGTTGTAACTATCTATCTATCTATCTATCTATGTAACGGAATGTTTGAGCCTAATTTTTACCAACTTCCAGCGATTAAATTTCTTTGAAACTTTGCACACGTATCAAGGACCGATGACAATGCAATAATTTAAAAACAGTATCCCGTTATCCTGATTAATACCGCCAGGATAAATAAATTCCTTTACAGATCCTCTGTGTCTCTTGACAAAATGGCGAAGGAATTTTTTAGTGAATAAACTGGAGCATTTATTTTTAAAAAACTAATTGATATATCGAACTAAAAAATGAAAAATAAATAATAGTTTAAAAAACTAAAAAACACGCTTTTATATGCAACCTAGAGTTTGTCACTTCAGAATAAAAGCGTGGGGTGCTTAATATATTAAATGTTATAATTATTCTATTTGCAAATATCTATGAGGGAAAAGTTATGAAAAAATAGTAAAATACACCCCACGCTTTTACTCTGAAGTAACAAACTCTTTGTAATGAAAAATTATTTTCTAATTTTTAGTTCGGTTGCATATAAAAGCGTGTTTTTTAGTTTTTTAAACTATTACTTATTTTTTGTTTTTTAATACCATGGCACTTTTTAGAAAAAATTAAAGTGGCTTTATTTTTTTTCTCGAAAACGAAGCTCGATACGAAATCACAAGAGACTAAAAAGTTGCATTTTTGAATGCTTAATAGGAAAAAATATAAAAATCTTAAAGGTCAATGGCGCAGTTCTTATTTTTTTAGAAGATGAGGATAAAAAAGAAAAAGGTGGCCAACAACATTATCCTTATTAAATGGTTTAATCCGATTTGAGAGATTGCAGTTTGCAATATTACTATGTCGTTTTTTTTATGACGCAGACCTTTACATCAGGAAAACTATTTTTAATTGAAAATTCCACACCACCATTTTTGACCAATTAAATGTATAATTTTATTTACGTTACCATGACAATCCAAGTATTTATTGGAAATTTGTCTTCTGGGGTACCCTAGAGCGAATTATAGTGGAAGTTTTTTGACATTATCAATAGAATTTGTTTTTACGTCGTGCCTGTCATTTATATAAATAAATAAAGAAAATGTTATTTTCTACCAGTTGTACGTATCTAGGACGAACTATGATTTAAAAGAATATACGGTTTAAGTCCCTTAATGAAATTTGTGTACAACTACAGTTAGTAAAATAATATCTTAGGACTGGAGTAGCAGGAGTAATTAAAGATGCAAACGAAAGGTAGGCATAAGTCTAAAAAATCAAAATGTACTTTTTTACCAACTGTAGTAGTAGTAATATAAATTTGATGTAATATAAAAGAATAAAATAAAAATATTTATTTTATGGTACATTGTTAAAGCTCGTGTCAAAGGCACAAACATAAAATTTAAAAGAATATTATTTAAAACCAATTTGGTGTGAAATTTTTCTACCGAATACCACACGTGCTTAAATTATTCCAGGATTTTTTTCTTGGCCACAAATATTTTCAAAATATTCGTGGCATTGAAAAAAATTCCGTAAATAAATTAGGTACTAGTGGTTTTAGAAGTGAAAATATAAAATGCTAAACACATATTATATCCTTGTTTCTTTTTAAGTAATATAAATTTTGGTAATTTTCTAGAAACCGGCGGCAACTCCGATTTTGACGAAATTTGGTATACAGGGGTTTTTGGGGCGCTGATTACGAATCTGAAAGAATTATTTGGCGGAAACGTTTCGTTCTCGAGATATCCATCATCAAAGTTGGTATTTGAACTAAGCCTATTTTTACTATATTTCCCTTCTTTTTGCACACAATTCTTAATTTAAAACTAAAGTGTCCCACAATATTTGATTTTCACCTTTTAAACCCCCGTTTTTCTACGTTTTTACATTATTTTTGCATTAAATTGCGTGGCTTTTCTTTGATAATGCGGCAACCATACATACACATAGGGCTTCATGGCACACTGGGACTAAAATGATTCTATAGCTATGCAATTTAATGCAAAAATAATATAAAATACGTAAAAAAACGGGGTTTTAAAAAGTTGAAAATCAAATATTGTGTGCCACTTTAGCTTTAAATCAAGAATTGTGTGCAAAAGAAGGGGAAATACAGTAAAATAAGGGTTAGTTCAAATACCAACTTTGATGATGGATATCTCGAGAACGAAATGTTTCCGCCAAATAATTCTTTCAGATTCGTGATCAGCGCCCCAAAACCCCTGTATACCAAATTTCGTCAAAATCGGAGTTCCTGCCAGTTTCTAGAAAATTACCTAAATTTTAAATTAACATTTTTATCTTATAACTTTATCGTTAAAATGTAAAAGAGAAAGAATTATTATTAACTAAAAAAGTACTTACCCTATTTTCGTAGGAAGAGGTAAAGTTTTCTGCCATATATAATACACCAATTATTTCACCGTGCTTTATTGCATTTGTAGCGTCTTCTAAGGTATCGTATTGTATCTAAAAGAAAAAGTTAAATTAGCAATCTAATATTATTTTAAAGACATATCTGTGTAAAAAAGTAAGGGGTGTGATTTTTTATTTTTATAAAACAGATCATAGTATAAATAAAAATATTTTAAAAATATACAGGGTGTATTCTAACTATAGTATGAAACTTAAGAGGGTAATTTCTCATATCTCCATCATCATCATCATATAAAAAGATTTTTAGAAATAAATGAGGATCCCATATCTAAAATTTTATATAAAGTAAACAACATTTTGTTTTTAGGGTCATATTATTTTAAATCTTTTTATTTTTTCACCTTTTATAAGTATTTTACCTTGTTTTAAAACAACACAATAATTAATGTCAAAGTTTGTCAAATATATTTAAATACTAAAATGTAAAACCAGGTAAATTACGTAAAAAAGTGTAAAACATAATTAAAATAATGTGATTTGTGATACCAAAGATTTTTTTTTGTTTATTTTATTCTAAAAACCTTTTTTATTTGACATTTTGATAAATAAGTAAAAATAAAGGAAGTTTTGTCTTGGTCCATTATAATATTTTTGTAGTTTTTGGAGCCCCTGTACAAAACAAAACAAATTTCTCAATGTGAATCTTGTTTTTTTAAGCAAAATCAGTTGCCATACACAACTTTGAACATTTAAATTTTTGGTCAATTTGTCCTATTGTAAAGTCCATCCGTGGACATACTGTATACCATATTTTAACTAAATTGGTTATATTTAGGATGTTAATAGAATGTCGACTTTTTTGAAATTTAAAAGCAACTCATATCTGGGGCATTTCGTCCCCCACAACCCTTAGTATTCTTGATTCCATTCAAAGAAGAGCTGTTTGCCTCGTTAATGATCCTTCACTTACAAAAAGGTTTCCCTCTCTTTTCCCTGGGGCTGTGGGAAATTTATTGCTTTTTTATAGGTACTTCCATGGCTTCTGCTCTGAAGAATTTATTCGGTCCAACTGTACAGGCCTCGAACTTCCCACTTTGCTCGTTCTTTTATCCTTTTCTAGGATCTGGAACCTGCTGCCCGCGGAGATCTTTCCTTCCCTCCCCCTTCCCCCAAATCTTCAAGTATTTAAGTTCCGTGTCAACAAACTCCCTCTTACCTCGCTTAAGACACCCACGGTATGTTAGTATTTAGGCTTTTAGCCTTCGTGAATTGTCCAAATATAAAAAACTCCGGACATATGTTCTTAGGTACTTTTTAACCGCCTTCTAAAACGCGAATTTTCTCAATTCGCCGCTGTATTTTTTTTATAAAACAAAGAAATAACTCTTTAAAGTTTCGTAGCGTAGTTCAGGAAACACCCTGTATATTAATTTTGATATAATTATTATTTCTTAGTTAATTTCTAATTATGATTAGTTTTAAGTTTTTTAACTTACCTTATAAATCATTGGATCTTCCAAATATTCTAAAAATCTGCAACTCATATTATAAAAGTGGCAATCGCTGAATCCATGTATTTCCGTTGTACCATTTAATGTAAAATTTTTACATTTAGTTGTCATAGTCTCATCATTAACAATTCCCAACTTTAGTCCTTTGGGGTCGCCACCAACACCATTCAAGAAGCACCACGTTTGTAATACAGGGAAAGTGATTAAAAAAATAATTCCACTAAAACAATTATATTATTCTTAAAATATATTTTACATAATCACTCATTAATGATTTAATTTGTGTTTGAATCCTTAGAGGAATTTAAGAAAAAAAGTTAAAATATAACTATGTCCAAAGTATCTTAACCTTGAAGATACATGGTAAAAATGTTTAAAAAATGTAGGATGTCTGCAAAGGTGAGGTCATAAATAATGGGGGTGATACAGTGAACCAAAATAATGTTTGTACTTCAGATAAAAAAAAGTTCTATCGCGCTTCGTTAGGGAGATATTGACCTTCAAAGATGGTATAAAAAAATCTATTTCAATTATAAGTTTTGAACTGTTGCCACAGTACCAATGATATATGGGCAACTAAATAACCTTATACTAATGCTTTTTTTTTTCATAGGTAAACGGCTGTTCAGTAGGTGAGTGATTATACAGGGTGAGACGATTTTTAAAAATTTAATGTATGCATTTTTAAGGGGTCATATCCACTTGGAAGACCAAAAAAGCCCATTTTTCAAGATTTTTTTCTGGAAAGCCCTTTTGATTTATTAATTTGAAATTTCGTACACATATTCTGTATACTTTTAGCAATATTTAAACATATTTAATTTGTCAAAAAAATATTTTGAAAGCCTCTGTAGCCGATGTCCGGGCTCCTCTAAAAAAGACGTTTTGCGGTGACCACTATATCTCTGGACTGGATTATCAAAAATTAAAAAACCTAACGTATCTAGTTTTAGAAATGTATAATCTATAAATTAATCGAAGGAATAAGCAAAAACGTTTGTTTTAAAAACTTTTAAAAAGTCGTTTGAAAATGACATAGTATGTCGAAACTGCAGTAACGCAAAAAGCAATATAAAATATGTGACAAAATAACAAAGTAAAATTTGTGTTTTTATTACATTCTACGTAAAAATGTATTGTCACAAAGTAACGGACTACTCAATAGATTCTACACAATTTTAGTCGGATATGAAAAATGACCAAGAGTAAAGTACCTTTATTTTTACAAATAGGGCAAACTTGTGTAAGTAAATATTGTAGAGAATTAAATTTGATGTCTAAATTTAAAGTTAAAGAATTAAATAAAAAATATTTTTGTCAATATTTTACATTGTGCATTATACTTCGTTTAAAGCAACGAATTTTTAAAAAATAATTAATATTATTAAATTTTATGTTGCCCATTATTTAAGTTAAAATGCGTAATGTAAAAAATTGACGTTTACATTTTTTGTTTACTCTCATGCTTTAACATCAAATTTTGATTTAAACTTTAATTCTCTACAACACATATACAATTTTCTTCTATTAAAAGAAAAAAAAGTAGTTAGTTCCTGGGTATTATTCATATTTTTAGTTATAACTCGGACCTGCATAATACCAATTGGAGTAAAATTTTGTAGTTATTAAGTTTGTATCATGCTACCAGTTTTTTAAAAATTTCAAAAATTTTTGGTTTATTTGTCCTCTTGTAACACCTATCCTGGGACACACTGTATGATGTACTAACATTATTTTGGCTCACTCTATCACCTCTATTATTTATGATCTTCTCTTCTGGATACCCTGTATATCTTTTTTATAATATCTGTGACACCACTTTTATTAGTAGGGGGCATTTTCTAAAGCATTTTTTTTAAAACTTTATCCATACATTATCTATTTAAGATAAAAAAGTGTGTACTGAACCAATAGTTTTTAAAGTTGAATAATGATTTAAGCATAAAAGGTCTTTAAAATAAGATATTACTCGACCACCATTATCATTAAAAAAACTCCGAAAGTGCGTCAAGCTGTCACTTACGTTATATTCCTATAAAATTGTTTCCAATTTTTTCCTAACAATGCTCTTAATCTGTGTTTCTCTATACTTGTTTTATCTTTTTAATTTTAGTCTTCTTTTTCTCTTGTGTTAGCTCCTAAAATATACATGTAAAGAATTTCACAAAAAAATTGTTTTTGAGTTATAACAATAATGACGATTTTAAATTTTTAATGTGAATTATAGTCATTTTTAAGTTTATTACCTATTTTAAAATAATTTAGGTTTTTATTTATTTCTCTGTTCATTTAAATATTTAAATTGTTTATAAAAATATTTACGTCTTTTGAACTTTAAGTTTATTATTTTAAAATAATTTAGGTTTTTTATTTATTTCTCTGTTCATTTAAATATTTAAATTGTTTATAAAAAATATTTACGTCTTTTGAACTTTAAGTTTATTATTTTAAAATAATTTAGGTTTTTTATTTATTTCTCTGTTAATTTAAAAATTTAAATTGTTTATAAAAAATATTTACGTCTTTTGATCCATAAGCCATATCGAAAGTTGCAACGGAAGTGGTTGATGACGCAGGCTCCAACATTGCGTTTCCATTTTGCCGATTTACAGCTTCAATTACACTATTTATTCTACCCTCTTCTTGATTTCTGCTTAAAATTAAAAATGCTTCTTCTAATGTATCTGTGTGAAACAGACTTAATAATCTTTCTGGTGATTCTTCGGCCAAAAGTTTTCCACCTCGCATCAAACCAATCTAAAAATAAGAACATTGTTAAATTAATTTTTCAGAAGTTAATGTACTTTTGAGATTTGTAATTGTTGCCAATATAATATTTGCAAAGTTGCAGATTATCTCGAATACAAATTTTTTTAAATAGGTGTACTTTACAATTTATCACTAAAATATTTATTTAGATTTAAATTATATTTTACTGATTAGTATAATCATACAGTGTGTCCAAAAAGTTTTAAAACGCTCAAATATCTCAAAGAATTTTGAACCAAACTTGAAGAAATTTGGTACTCAAGGGTAAAACCCATTTAATGTTGATGTGGCGATGTTGCCAGATCTTTAATTTCGCAAAAATCTGTTCAAAGTTTTTAAATTTCAATGAGATGCCTAACTTATTGTTTTAGTTTTGGATTCCCTTTGTTTTTTGCTATACAATGATATGAAAGTCCAATTTTTCTCTTTAAGTATTAATTGCAGAAAAAATGTTTAATTTAGTAAAAATAATAGATAAAAAGTGGGTAGGTGTTACCTTTTACATCTTGCAAATTTTAATCTGGTGCCTTGACAGCTTTGACATAAATTGAATTCCAATATAAAATAAATATATACTCATTATTAACAAAATTTAAAAGACAAACAAGATTATAAACGGAAAATTCTACACGGAGCATTTTGATAATAAAAAACTCAAACTGAACTAGGTATTTCTTATTTCAAAACTGACGAGGCAGCAGTTTGAAAGTTGCAAGGTGTAAACAGTAGATCCAAATTAATTTTGCTGAAAATGTTGAACGTAGCCAGGTCTACGAACGGCGCGGCGCATGATCATTAGGGTGTCCGTTGGGGTGTAAGCTGTTAGTTTATAGCCTAAAAAAATATCAATGTAAAAATGCTCATAATGCTTTTCCCATTTAAATAACATGGGATTGTTGACCTTTTCCTTTTATTTTTTTCTCAGACACTAATGGATAAAAAAATCCACTTATCACATATTCGATGGAAAATTTTACGCTCTACAAAAAAGTTTTCCTACGAATTTTCGATTAAGTTACTCCTTTAAGAGTTATTTAGCGTCAAACGTTGAGATAAGATTGAGTTGTGGCCATCTTTGGGAATTTAATAGTAAACCGGCATTTTTAATAAAACACTCTCTATATTACATCACCATTAAATAGATATTTTAAAGAGCTTTAAGAAAATACCACATTTAATATATTTATCTCTTATAGTTTAAAAAATATGGCCATTCAAATCTGAAAATTATGTTAAATTGCCGCTCTAAGCTATAAGCACTAAGTTTAGTGTCGAAGCTAAAATAGAGACTATTTCTACTATTTTTATAGATTTGAATGGCCATATTTCCAAAACTATAAGAGATAGACATATCAAATGTGGTATTTTCTTAAAGCTCTTCAAAATATCTATTTAATGGTGATATAATATACGAAGTGTTTTATTTAAAAATGCCGGTTTACTATTAAATTTCCGAGGATGGCCACAACTCAATCTTTTCTCAACGTTTCACGCTAAATAACTCTTAAAGGAGTAACTTAATCAAAAATTCGTAAGAGAACTTTTTTAGAGCGTAAAGTTTCCCTTTAGAATATGTAATAGGTAGATTTTTGTCTGAGAAGAAAAATAAAAGAAAAAGTCCAAAAATCCCATTTTAATTTAAATGGGAAAAGCAACATGATTTCGGTACGGTTTAAATCATGAATTAAGAGCATTTTTACATTGAATATATTTTTTTAGGCTATAAACTAAAAGTTCAGCGGGCGATCGCTAAAAAAAAGTCGATTTGGGAAATAACGGACACCCTAAGGATCATTGCCCTTATTAGGAGAGTGTGGACACCAATGACGTCATATATCAGCTGTTTACTGTCATATCAAAGTTGGGCCACCTTTTTCTAAGCACCTTGGTTTACACCTATTATTGATATTAAATTAAACATGTTTTTTGCTATTAATACTTAAACTAACAACTACCTAGGATCTTTTTCTTGGAGATCGACCTGTATAAAATATTTTTCTAGTTTTGCAGTTTTAAATTTAATAGGTATAAGTTGTGACGGGTCTAATATATGGCTTCCATTTGAAACTTGTTCTTAGAACATTGCCTTAAGATATGCACAATGATTTCCCTTAATGTCGTAAATACTATTTACATCAAAAAAGCATTTGCAATTTAGTAACTTTAGTAAAGAAGATCCAAGGGTAATGGACATAACACAACACAAATAACTGGTTTGTACAGTTACGAGTTTGCTAGAAAATGCGTTTCTTCAAGTTTAAATTTGCATTCATTGAAATTTATATTTTCTTGATTAACATTAAATTATTTACTTGTGATTTTAACTTTGGGTCATTTAGTTTTAAAGATAGCAAAATGTTCAAGTCTAGGTAAAAACTAACCTTATTTACATTTTATAACATTTAAATTGCATTTGTTCTTACCTTATCAGCTTGTCTGGCTTCCTCAATATAATGAGTAGTAATTATCACAGCAATTTTTTCAGTTTGAACTATTTCTACCAAAAAGTTCCATATCCTAAAATAAAAAAGTACTTTACATGATCGTCGGTAGTTACTGATATTTTGCGACTAAAATTATTTCTTCAAAGTTAGCTCTAATTTTACAATAACAAGAGAAAGACAAAAATCAGGATTTTGTTTTTTTAGAACTTAGGTTTTTTAATGTTATAAATTTAGGAATAACTAAATGACGCCTTTCCACTTTTTAGTTACATTTTTTATTTACAAAAAAGCGGATCTTTTTTACTTCACACGAACTTTGTACACAACATTGTATATAAAACATATTTTAAAATATTTTTTTATTTTAAACTTTTAGGGCCGATCACAACATTTGTAAATAATAAACAAATCTATATAAATAAAATTACAAAAGTTTTATGCCATAAGAGTATGTTAAACAACTTTTTCCCATATAACATTTTTTGCCGGCGTTGTACATTTAATTTACTGGCATTGTCAACACTCTTTAATGGCAAGGCATTGGCAAAAAGGTATCAAAAAGACGCGAAAGTGGGCAATTGGCCGTTATTAGGCCACGTGTTGCAGATAATGTGATGGCATCCGTCATTAATAAGTTATGCCAAAAAATGCGTTTAGGATGATGGCATCCATCATTAATAAGTTATTGGCAAAAAAATGCGTTTAGGATAATGGCATTTATTATTAAATAAGTACTGCAAGTTTTATAAGTTGAATGTCCCAAAAGTTAAATACCATATTTAGAATTTTGTAATCGAAAAAATGAGAAAAAAAGGCAGGAAAACTTTATCAATAAAAAATAACATAATATAAATTTTTTTACCTTAACAATAAACCAAAAAATAATAATAATAATAAAAAGTATGTAATAAAATTAAAAAAAAGATAGTAAATCAAAAGAAAACACTTTAAAATAGTAAGTATTTAAGGGACACTTACACTCAATTTTCAGATCCAAAACATAGGGAGAAATATTTTAAAGGAGTTAAATGTCAAAAAAACTATTAAATATATATAATTTTTTATATTAACATGTCTATAAAACTTTTAATAAGGCAACTCCCTGATTTCATATAATTTTTTTAGGTAACTACAAACTTAAAAGACGTCTTGACTAGCCATCACCAATTAATTACACAACACACACTAATTAGGTAATGAATACACTTAATTATGTCTACTAAAAACTCTTTTCTTTATAAAAGAAACTAAAAAGCTAGAAAACCACGTAGAAAACAATAGCACAAAGCGACCAAACAAAAGCAAGGTTGCCTCATCTGTCAAATTGTCAAATCTTGTATTTCGGCTAAGCGGGAAATTTGAATTTATCACCTTTGGTCGAAATCGTCGAAATTAACCTAGCTAATTTTACCATCATTTTATTTTTATTCTCTCAAAAATACATAATAAACATTTTGTTTGACTTAATTTTTATTTGCATGATTTGTATCAATAAAATGTTAGGAAAAGGCCATTTCCTTTAAATTATGTAAAAAAACATAAAATATGTTGTTTAGCCGCCATTATAAATAAAACAGATCAAAAAATTGCTCGAATGTTAGTTAAATACCAATGTTAATAATATGGTTTGAAAAGTATAAATATGCGTTGAAGGTTTGCCTTCAAAAATCCAATATTTATTAGACTGCAACAAAATGCTCTATTTAATCAGGATTGGTATGCCGCCATTTTTGTATGCTTGCCGGCAATTCGCCTGCATGTAAAATTTATTGGCAATTAAGTGTTTATTTAGGGTTAACTTTTTAATGCGTATTAGATGTTGGCATAATATTGCCACCAATTGCCAATGCTTTACCATCAATGCCAATATGAAAAATGTATATTGCCGGCAAATAGTGTTTGCTGGGTTTAATATGGGATATTTAAAAACTAGTTTAAAATAAGTTCGTAAGAAATAATTTAACAAAATACATTCAAAGTAAACACTTTTTGGAACAAAAGAACCTTAATTATTCGATTTTTTATTGCAATGGTAAATTGTAAAGAAATATACAGTATAACAAGTAATTTAAATATCTTAAAATCTTGCTAAGTATGGTTGTACGGACATATTTTAAAATTTCATGATAATCTAATCATAAAATAAATTCTTAACGAAGCTCCCAAACGTGAACTGATTCCTTGTACGCGCTTTAAAAATATAAAAACTTTCCATTAAAAACTACTAATGATTCGACTGAAAATGTAATTTAAAATAGAAAGTTTTTCACATTTTTAGTCAGATCATCAGTAGTTTTTAATGGAAAGTTTTCTATATTTTTGAGGCGCGTCCATAAAATCGGTTCACGTCTAGCAGCCCCGGTAAAAACGTATTTAATGATTAGATTATTATACAATAATTTTGATCGGAAGCCCTTGAACCTATTTTTAGGAGTTGCAACCTTAACTATGAAAGTTTTTTCCAAGTATTTTAAAATTTAAAAATTATTATTATTGTAAATGGGTGCAAACTAGAAATAAAATAAAATTTTATTTAACCATTAGTTAGGTTATATTAGGTACATTGTAATTATCCAAAATAAAAATTGTGATTTTTGACATTACATCACGCATTTTTATTAAAAATCCTATTTTCTACTGATATCCTCTTGTCAAAATATTCTTTTTTGGCGTATTTTACAGTCATTGTTTAAAATAAAAAGAAAGTACCAAAGTTGCGAAAATATTTATTTACAATATCTCTTTTTTGTGTTATAGAAACTTAGTATAGTGACGCTATAGGACAAGGATAGCTAAACTTGACGAACTAACGTGCCATTTTTTTTAAGAAATGTTTAATAAGGTCATAGACGTACCATCAAATAAATTTCACTTTGTGATTATGGGGAAAATAATAATATCAAATACTATTTTTTTGCAAGAGATAGCAATAAAAATGTCTCGGGACGGTTAGAAGGTTGTAAACCATAGGCGCACCAGTCTCTGTGCAAAGAACAGGTAGAAATACACCGAATTGCGTTAAATAAGGATTATAAATTTTATATATATTATAAATCTATTTATTATCTTTCCGTATGTGCAACTGAGTGGTTATAAATTGTTAGAGTATTGTTCAAAGTATTACAGTATTGTAAAAATGGCTTCTCCGCCGAAACGCCCATGTTTCGGACATTTAACTGTAAACGAAAAGCAGATTGTTAAAAACGTATTCGATTATATTAGAAATGATCAAAGCTCTAATTTAGGTGTGGACGATTGTGTTCAAAAATGTGCGTTGATGACTGGGGTGGGAAAAGCGACAATTTACAGAATTTTGAAACAAGAAAAAGAGGGAGGTATAATTCCACCAAAAAAGCGACCGGGCAAAACAGAACTTTATATAACAGACGACACAAAACAAACAATTCGACAAATTTTACATAGTTATTTTACCGAAAAACCCTACTTTAGATGTCATGTTTCAAGCTGCGAAAAATCATCCACACGTGCCGGAAATAAGTAGAGTTAAACTTTGGAAAATCTTAAAAGGTCTAAATTTTCATTGGAAAAAATTCCAAAGAAAATCTTTATTAATAGAGAATGGAGAAATTGTCCATTGGAGGAGAAATTATTTGAGAAAAATAAAAAAAGCTCGTACTGAAGGAAAGACAATATATTATCTAGATGAGACTTGGATAAATGAAGGACATACCGTTAAAAAATATTGGCAAGATGGGAATATAACAACTGCTCGCCAGGCTTTTAATGAAGGACTTTCTACGGGTTTAAAACTTCCATCTGGAAAGGGGCGTAGACTAATTATTACTCATATTGGAAACGAGAATGGTTTTGTAGATGGAGGTCTACATATGGGCACAAGTGAAGTAGCCAGAAATAATACTACGTTTAAACTAGTAGATATAAAAAAACTATTTCAAATTGCCATATCTAATGCTTCCCCAGAAAACTGGAAAAAATGTGTCGAACATGTATTAGAAGTAGAAAATAAAATGTGGTCTTGGGATATAATAGTAGATACAACTGTTGAACCTCTAATTATACAAGTAGACTCATATGACTCAAGTAGTGATAGTATGTCAGATATGGAAGAATGTGAATAACTAGATGTAGATTATGTAGCATATTTAATAAGGTATAGATTATATTTTAAATAATTATTTTTTGACTATGCATTTTTAATGTGTATTATTTTCTTAATAAAATGGTTATTATTAACTATAATTATACCAACTGTACAATATTGATATACTATAAATTTTAAAATAAATTTTTTACACATATAAAAGAAACAAGATTTTCATTTTATCTAAACTGTTTAAAAAGGGTAAGTTCCCAAAAATAAACTCAAGCGCACCGCCACTGTCAAGGTTTTTATCACATTATTCCCACGTAAATACGGGTAAACATCTGTTATTCCTTTGTATTTGACCTAAGAGGTTGACGAATATTAGAGCGGAGTCTGCCGGCCTAAAATTAGGATGCCTTATCGGTACATTACAGGTAGAATTGAAGTAAAATATTTATACTCGGACTAACACAGAAAGCGAATTGCCATAAAATTAAATGATTTATTACTCTCGCTTGCAACGAAACAGGGTATAGTCCCTGGGCTAGTAACGAAATTCACTTCATGACAATAACACTTTTAAACCTTTATAGAGAGTTCCTTTTGACGAGTCTACCACGAATATTCATATCGCTATATATGAAAGCGGCGCGTTAACCCAGCTTGTCAATGTCCAATGTTTCGGATGTCGGACCGGGCAAACGCGTCACTTTTTTGTCGGACAAGTTTACCACAATGTATGCATGCAGTTGTTTAACATTGTGCCAAAAATCGTAAAGATTACAGTTACGAAACCCACCCAATCTAATACCCAAAACATGTCTTACACTGTCACACAATTCATAAGGAGTTTTGTGATCAGTGATGTGCCCAAATTATTGTGTTGCGTGCCATTGGTTCTGATTAGTAGTACATGTACAACTTTCCCATAATCCATTTTTTGCCGGCGTACATTTAATTTACTGGCATTGCCAACACTCTTTAATGGCAAGGCATTGGCAAAAAGGTATCAAAAAGACGCGAAAGTGGGCAATTGGCCGTTATTAGGCCACGTGTTGCAGATAAAGTGATGGCATCCGTCATTAATAAGTTATTGGCAAAAAATGCGTTAAACCCTTTGCGGCCGGAATTATATTTTAATAAAACTAAGAAAAAAGTTATACTGTACTTGCCTAATAATGGTGTCTGGAAGATATTAATTCGTTTTTTTTAATGTTTTTTTTTGGTTTAGGTTTAGAGGGGTGTCTTCACAGTGAAACCACTAGGCATTATAAAGGCAAATTATTTATTATACTAAGGATACAAGGGCTTAATAATTATTTGTTATGGTATTCCAAGAAACATTTTTTCTTATCCGTCAGACATAGCGCGACGTCACATCTAAAACAAATTATTCCAGTAAGTTTTAAAATATTTATATTTAATAAAAATTACCTTGTACAAAGCCACCTCGATTTGTGGGGTTCTGATTTGCTGCTACAAGAAGCACTTCTTCTTGGTTATTCAGAATGAATAGGCATATGTGAACATGAATCGTATCGACTTTCATATGGAACAATACGCTTAAAATGACTTACTGATCCACTTGATGGACGGCCCTTTTTACAGCTGAGTCCTCTGACCCAATCAAACCCATAGCCACAGAACAAACAGCTCCAAGTTTTTTTATTTGCATTGCCACCAGCTTTTTGAAAAGCGTAGAGATTAGTTTGAAATACTATATGGTTGCAAAGGCTTTCTGGAAACATTTGAAGAAACATATCGGTAGGAGTTTCTACATCAAGGCCAATTTTTGGTCCAGTTAATTCATTAAATATTTTCATATTTTTTAAGCAATTTGTTGTAAATTTAGACCAAATTTTTTTTTGCAAATTCTCGTGCTTGAATAACTGAAAGCGGGAGCTCATCATCGCTATCCCAGATTAAATAATTGATATTATTGACCTCCGTCACAGAAATATCCTGATCAAAAATAATGGGCATTGATTCTATGTCAAACATGTCAAAATTTGCATCACTATTAGAATTTGTCATATGCTCATCTTCCCCAATATCGTCGTCACTTACATCCCCCAGCTCGCTATTATCATCCACTGGAACGTCTTCATTAAAATCGAACTAGTCATCCGCTTTTATATTTTTTATTTGCAAAAATATATTTTTGGACTACCACCTATAAATAACAAAAACAGATTCTATGAGTCCTAGTGTCCCCATGGTGAGCCCACCAGATATTTTCAATCAAAAATCATATTTATTTGTAGAACTAATGATTATTAATAAAACAAATCTATAAAACAATATACTTGATAAATATTAAAACCAAAACTTACCCGCCATCTTCGTAATATATTGTTCTAATGCATAAAATCAATCACACTTTATCACTTAGCAGCAACATCCCTAAATAACTAAAATTATAAATTTAAAATGGCGCATGAACACATCGGCGAAGATTGCTTAGGGTGGGGCGATATCTTACGCCTACGTCATTACAGGTGTATTCGCCGCGAAGTCACCAGGCACTTAAAAATATATTTATTTTTAAGTGTCCTCACTGTGTGACCACTAGGGAACAAAGGGTTAAGATGATGGCATCCATCATTAATAAGTTATTGGCAAAAAGATAACAAAAACACACGAAAGTGGGCAAATGCAGATACTCCCAAGCAGCAAGCTGATGTCTTATTGACGAAAATTTTCTCATATACTTTTTTTTAAAAGCTAAAATGATGCGATATTTTATTTGAAAATTAAAATAGGAAAAAACTCCTTACTGCATGCAATTTCCTTGCAATGCAAAGTACCATCTCTCAGAACACTGTCCAACTTGGAGATGCAGATTTTTACACTGGCCGAAGATATTTCTTTCAAAGCTAAGTGAGATCACCTACCGCAGACCGCTCTCGAATTATTTTTGTCTAATGGGTACGGTTTAGACAATAAAAAGCGAAGATATTGCAGAAACGTAGTAGTTTATTGTCCATTACGCCATCTATCGGTATGTCAAAAAAACTATTAAATATATATAATATTTTTTTATTAACACGTCTTTAAAATTTTTAATAAAGTTTTAAACAAAATGTTTACAACTCCTAACAGTCTACTTGAATATCTTGCCTTCTCGACTAGCCATCACCAATTAAGCACACAACACACACTTATTAGGTAATGAATAGATTTAATTATGTCTATTAAAAAACTCTTTTCTTTAAAAAAGAAACTAAAAAGCTAGAAAACCACGTAGAAAACAAATGCACAAACCGGTCACCTTCGGTCGAAATTAACGTAGCTAATTTTACCATCATTTTATTTTTATTAGCTCCAAAATACATAATAAACATTTTGTTTGACCTAATTTTTATTTGCATGATTTTTAACAATAAAATGTTATGAAAAGGCCATTTCCTTTAAATTATGTAAAAAAACATAAAATAATGTTGTTTAGCTGCCATTACAAATAAAACAGATCAAAAAAATTGCTTTAATGTTAGTTAAATACCAATGTTAATAATATGGTTTAAAAAGTATGAATATGCGTTGAAGGTTTACCTTCAAAAATCCAATATTTATTTGCCTGCAATTTAATCAGGATTGGTATGCCGCCATTTTTGTATGCTTGCCGGCAATTCGCCTGCATGTAAAATTTATTGGCAATTAAGTGTTTATTTAGGGTTGACTTTTTAATGCGTATAAGATGTTGGCATAATATTGCCACCAATTGCCAATGCTTTACCATCAATGCCAATATGAAAAATGTACATTGCCGGCAAATAGTGTTTGCTGGGTTAATACATTTACGCGACTCTTATTACTACTCGATCCCCAATTTCAGAGTACAATTTGCAACATCCTTAGAAAAGTATATTAATAGAAATCAGTATAAATCTCCCACTATTTATATTTTAATTTTTATCCCTATCAACTGCCAAATGAGGATACCTTATTTTTTAGGCAGCATTTGGTACTAACTTATCTCTTAATACTGGATCAACACCAACTGTGGGTTCATCCAAAATAAGTAACTCCGGCATATGAACCATAGCTGCTGCAAACGAAACCCTTCTTTGTTGACCACCACTACAGTTCTTTAAAAATCTAAAAATAAAAAAATACCTCTATACATATAATTTAAACACAAACCGGTAAGTAATTTCATTGCCACGCTACTTTGCAAACCCAAATATTTTTTTCTTTACTTTAAATCGTTAATGAGTATATCAACATGCTGTTGATATCTCAAAAACCAGCAATATTTAAGGTATAGTGTGTTATATATTTTTATGTAAAATTTAATAAAGTCAAAATTTGTTAAAATATACAGGCTGTTCCATTTAAAAAATCTACTTGACAAAGAAAACTCTGTTTTTGAGACATCCTGTATAAAAACTAGTACTTTTAATAAAAGGTGCATCCAAATAAACATTATTTGATTTAAGTTTCTTTTTGTACCTTGTACAGAGTCCAAGATATGTCGTGTATAATAATTAATTAATTAGTATGTTGTTCTTAAATTTTACAGGAAGATCAAGACACTCGATTCGATTAAATCGAGCAAGTTGATAAATACAGCTATGACATTCGATTGAGCATTAAATGCGTCGTTTTTCTCCGAATTAAACATATTTTTAGTAATATTTCTGTATTTTCTATACGTCATACTCTTTCCCGAGAACCCTCAGCAAAAATTGGTAAAATATTTAAAGAAAAATGCCCAAATGGCTTTAATGCATCTCATAAATTTAGCCACGATATTCGATCGAGTTTACCTTCGACAACAAACTCAATCAAACGCCTTGGCTGAACTTATGGAGATGCACATCAACTTGC
Organism: Listronotus bonariensis; assembly: GCA_014170235.1. Taxonomy (NCBI): domain Eukaryota; kingdom Metazoa; phylum Arthropoda; class Insecta; order Coleoptera; family Curculionidae; genus Listronotus; species Listronotus bonariensis. Next base: position 27,044 of record JACEGR010009365.1, read on the forward strand.
TCGATTTAATCGAATCGAGTGTCGTGATTCCCATGTTGATTTCGATCCCACCGCTGAAAATGTCCACATACCTGTTATCAGGTGGCAACTCCAATAACTTCGAAAGTTTTTTAAACCGTTCATTTATAAGTTTTTCGTCTAAGTTTAAAATTCTTCCAAAATAGAAGACAGCATCTTTTACCGTAAATTCTGCTACTAGAGCAATATCCTAAAAGCATATCTTTATTGGTTTAGTTAGTCAAGAAAATGTTAGCTTAGAAATACTAATAGCTACAAATACTG
>JACEGR010009366.1:0-27314 GCA_014170235.1 Listronotus bonariensis
TTATATTATATTATATTATATTTAGACAACGATATACTCTATATGGAATATTTGCTCTTGACGGAACACAATTTCTTAGATTTTCGATAGCAGAGATTGCTTTATCAAATGTGGGTATGGCAACAGGTAAGTCTGTTTCGCTTTCACCACCATTAGCATCTTCATCTGAGTCTAAAACGAAACTTTTTTTTGCTATAATTGGTTGTTAAATAACCTAACATTCCTTTTTCATTGGGAATTAAATGTTTTATGACGATTTTTAAAATGTCTACATCGGTTAGATAACCTATTTTTGCAAATTGCCATCAGGAGAAACATAATCGGCAAATTCAGCATTATTCATATTTATTGCAGCCCGGTATGAGGTCAACAGATTTTTTAATATAGATAAAGGAAGATAACTATTTTCATCGCAGTCATCAGGATTTAGCGAACATGCATCTTTAACAAAACCTGCCTTTCTGAAGCAGTTAGCGGTTGTTTGTTCTTTTACATCAATATTCCTTGTTTTATTTAGGTCTTTAACAGCATTAAGTAATGACACGGACTTAGGAGCTATCTCTTTAATATGGGCCAAAACTTTTACAGCAATTTGTTTCTGTAATATTGCTTTAACTGATCCTGATCCATCGGTTGTAAGATAAAGGTTAGATTGGGGAAAAATATACAAGTTTAACGTTTTTTAGATGTGTTTCAATGGGCTTGGGGTGCGCTGGACAGGTATCAACAAACAGTAAAATTTTCCCATTTTCCATGGCACATTTTTAATCAAGCCTTTATAGCCACTTTGCATAAATTTCCTTCGTCCTCCAGGCTTTTTATTGTATTCGTAGTCTATTTTAAGTGATTATATGCCCTTAAAACAACGTGGATGTTTGGACTTACCGACAACAAGCAATTTCTACTTTTCGGACCCAATCATATTACTGTCAATCATAACTGTAATTATTATCCTGCCGCTTTGCCACCATGGCAGTAGATTATGGGACCCTTGAACCAGACAGACACCGTCGACGCCTGACGTCAGGAATCTTGCGCAACTCTATATTTAGGGTACTGCGCATGCGCTTGTCAATAGGAATCTTACGCAACTCCAAGGGCGCGGTTAAATGTCAAAAATCACATGACTTAGAAAATGGCGGTTGGAAAAGAAAGAATCACAGAATAGTTGCGTTAGCTACCGCTGGCGCTAGCAACATTTGGCGTTAGTTGCCTTTGGCAACATCTGACGCTTAGGGCTCCGGGCAACGGTTCCGGGAGGCCCCACGATCGAAAGGGTATTCACCTGAGTGGCTTTCCAGTGACGCAAATAGAGCGCTCCCGAGTAGCTCAGGAGCATTTCGTTCTACTTTATGGCGTTCCAGTGACGGAAAGTGTTATGCACCTGAGCTACTCCCTTTTCTTTCCCCTTGTCCCTCATGCACCAACCCCTCTTTTGGTTTTTGTGCTTCAAACGTGTTTTTTATGGTTAAGGATGAATTTTTTAAAATTATTTATTTAAAATGGAATAAGATATTAAAATGAGATTATTATTATAAAGCCAAGAAAGGTTAAAAACAACGAAATTTTAAAATTTCTTAAAGTATCTCTCTTTCCTTGTCTAAGGGTGCGTTCCAGTGACTAACTTTTTAGAGCAGTTCAAGAGCTTCAAGCCCTGAAGCGTGAAGCACAAAAATTTTCGTCACTGGAAAGCCACCCTGTTAACCTTAGTTGTTAAAAGATTGACATAACCTTAAACTTTTTATGAGTGGAGTAAAAAAATCGACAAAATGGTGAAGGTAAAAATAATTATTATCAAGAAAAATACAGTTAGTCGGTAAAAATACAATTAACGACTTACAAATATTTAAAAATAATAAAATAAGAATTTTTGTATATTTCCTAAAATTAACCCCTAAAATAATACTTAAGGGTATTTTTAAAAAATATTTTATAAAAGGGTATCATGAAAGATCGTTATCAGCCGAGGTACCGAAGGTACTTTTTCCGCTATTTGCGCAAACTTAACTATAATGGTTTAACCAGAAAATGAGTTTTAGGGTCTGCGCATGTTGCCAATGTGGCTTAAGCAGTTTTTAACGTATATTTTGGCTTCTAGTAGATCGATTTTGGTTATTCTTTTTTAAACAATTTATTTTTAATAAGCCTATAAATATTAGTACTAAAATTTTTAATAATTATGTTATTTAAGTGTAAATAGGGCCTTAACAGTTTTTAACGTAAATTTCGGTTTATAGTAGACGGATTTTAGTTGTTCCTTTTGTTAACAATTTAATTTTTATAAATCTACAAATTTTAATCCTAAAATTTTTAATAATTATGTTATTTGAGTGTAAACAGGACCTTAACACCAAGAAATCGTCTGGGCTGGATGGCAATCGTTTTAAAAAAATGTGCTTCAGAACTTGCACCAATCTTAACTCGGCTCTTTCGAATTTCTTACAACACAGGTATCTTTCCGAAAAGCTGGAAAGCTGCACGTGTTCAACCTATTCCAAAGAAAGGATCTAAATCTCTTCCATCTAACTATAGACCAATTTCAATTCTCTCAGTTCTTTGCAAAGTCATGGAAAAACTAATTAATTCACAAATTCTTAAGTACTTAGAAAAACACAAAATTTTGCATGACAGGCAGTATGGATTTCGCCACAAAAGATCTACAGCAGATCTTCTTTCCTTCGTATCACACTGCTGGAATAAGTCTCTTGAGTTTCTAGGTGAGTCCCAGATCGTTGCTCTTGATATATCCAAAGCTTTTGACCAGGTCTGGCATGCCGCACTTCTTAATAAGCTTCCCTCCTATGGTCTTTCAACTAAACTCTGTACTTGGCTCTTTAGTTATCTATCTGATCGTCGTATATCAGTTATTGTGGACGGCCATTCTTCAAGCTTTCACCAAGTAAATGCTGGAGTCCCTCAGGGCTCAGTTCTGGCACCAACATTGTTTCTTCTTTACATCAACGACCTTCTCTCGTCCACAACTAATCCCATTCATAGTTTCGCCGACGATAGTACCCTTCACTCTTGTTTTCAGGTTCCTAAACCCATTACTAAACCTGACTTGGAAAACAAACGCAGAGCGATGCAGATATCTCTTTCGCAGGATCTTAATTTAATATTGGATTGGGGCGCTAAAAATCTCGTCTATTTTAATGCATCCAAAACACAATCATGTTCCTTGTCGCGAAAAGAGTCATCAAATACTCATCCTCTACTTATGAGCGGCCAAGTTTTACAGAGCAAAGACACCTTTAATCTTGTGGGCGTCACATTTGAAAGTACCCTTAACTGGCATAAACACATTGTATCTATAGCCACGTCAGCTTCAAAAAGCTTGGAGTTCCCTTTCGAACCAAAAAGTATTTTTCCCTTTTGTAATTTATTCACTTTATATGTGTCCCAAATCCGACCTCCCTTGGAATATTGTTCTCATATCTGAGGCATGGCGTCCTCCATAACCCTAAGCATTCTTGATTCTATTCCAAGAAGAGCTATTCGTCTCATTAATGATCCTTCACTTACAGAAAGGCTTCCCTCTCTTGCACATCGTCGGGCTGTGGGGGATTTATCGCTTTTTATAGGTACTTCCATGGCTTCTGCTCTGAAGAATTGTCCAGTATAGTTCCTCCACTTACGGTTCCCAACAGAGAAACTCGTGCTTCCGCGCGTATGCATCCCTATACGGTCCAACTGGACAGGCCCCGAACTTCCCACTTTGTTCGTTATTTTATCCCTAGAGTTTCTAGGTTGTGGAACCTGCTGCCCGCGGAGGTCTTTCCTTCCCCCAAATCTTCAAGTATTTAAGTCCCGTGTCAACAAACTCCCTCTTACCTCGCTTAAGACACCCACGGTACGTTAGTATTTAGGCTTTTAGCCTTCGTGGTTTGTCCAGAGATGAAAAAAAAACAGTTTTTAACGTATATCTTGGCTTCTAGTGAATTGATTTTGGTCATTCTTTTTTAAACAATTTATTATTAAAAAATATATTAATATTAAAACTAATTTTTTAATAAATATGTTATTGAAGAGTAAATAGGGCCTAAACAGATAGTTCTTACACAGCCGTTGTTATAATCGACAGAGAAGTTATTTAAAAAATCAACAAGTTCGAACGGTTTGCCGAACGCTTTGTCGAACGGGTCGTCAGAAAATAGTCTTGTTTAGATTCAAATAGAAGGTCTTGACTTTACGAATTAAATATTTTTAACAATTTTTATTTTTCAACTTTTTTATTAATGGATATTTTTTAAAAATTTTAACTTATTTGGATTCCTTACGACTTCATGATACCAAATCTGCAATTTTTACCGACTAACTGTATTTTTCTTGATTATAATTATTTTTACCTTCACCATTTTGTCGATAGTTTTACTCCATTCATAAAAAGTTTAAGGTTATGGCAATCGTTTAACAGCTAAGGTTAACAGGTGAATACCCTTGCGATCGTGGGGCTCCCCGGAACCGTTGCCCGGAGCCCTAAGCGTCAGATGTTGCCAAAGGCAACTAACGCCAAATGTTGCTAGCGCCAGCGGTAGCTAACGCAACTATTCTGTGATTCTTTCTTTTCCAACCGCCATTTTCTAAGTCACGTGATAATTGACATGACAGGTGACAGATGACAATCGACAGATTGACCACGCCCTAAATAACGAGTTGTACAAGATTCCTTGACGCATTCGCAGTACCCTAAAGCAGGGTTTTCCTAGCAGCGCATATTTAACGCGACGTAGAACGTAATTCGGTCCACGTAAAACGTTAAGGACATGTCTAATGTAAATCAAATGGAGGCTTTTTCCACACTTCGCAAAAACTACTTGCGCCAGCGTAATACGGTCGAGGCAACGGGACGACTGGTCGGAGAGCAGTCTATTCAGTATTACGCTGCGTGTTGGCGAAGAAAGTAAAAAATGAGTTCACAAAAACTAATGCGTTTTAGTGCTACTGAGGACGAACAATTAATAGAAATGGTGAATGGTTACCCTATTCTTTGGGACATGAAATCGAAGGAGTTTAGAAACGTAGTGAAAATCTTAAGCAAACCAGGTAATTTTTGTTGTTTTTTTTTACACTAAAGAGTTTCATAATAATTTATTGTAAGTATTTAATTTATTTTTTCGACTATCGTGTATTAATGAATGTCATTAAAGTTGACAAAATCGTGCATGAATAGCCCCTATTAATGCACGATTTTGTATAGGCAATCAAGTATACATTTTTAATAACCACCTCATGTACATTAAAATTGGTAGTAATAGAAAATTTATAAAGAAATCTTTTTATTGAACTGTCATTCAGCCTCGATTGTTCGAGAACTACCTACATTTTTATTGCTGCTCATAAAAATAACACCCCACTTCTCCACATAATGTATTAAGACATTGATTTGGCGATTAATGATCTTATTCCTTAACACTCTCGCTACGCTCGCGCATTAAATGGCCTTGATCGTTAATCGCCTTTATTAATGCCCTTGTTCGTTAAATAGCTATTACAAATATTTTTGAGTACAATGGTATTTTAATACATCGCTGTGACGCCTATTCATTTCTGTGCCTGTTTCTAAAGTAGTCTTTGAACTGGGTTCTTACTTCAAATCCTTCGGAATTAGCAAATCCTCCTACTACAACTGTCTCAGGTTTTACATTAATAGGTGTAAAAAAATTCTAAATATAGAACACATAATGCCGAAAGCGTTTTCAGTTACTCTTCTTGCTCGACATAGGTGATAGTTAAATCTCTTTTTGTCACCATCTTGAACAGCTTGTTTTTGACAATAGGGTTTCATGACATGTTTATCCAGTCGGAAAGCCTCATCGCCTACTATTACATAAGGCAACAGAATATTTGAACCTGGTAAGAATCTCGGAGGAGGAAAAAAATTCCGCTTAAAATCTGCTTTCCCATTTCTGATTTGTTAAAGATTCCAGCGTCCCCTTCCTTGCCATAAGACCCCACATCAATACCAACGAACTTGTACTTTGCATCTACCATAGCTAGCAGAACAATTGAAAAGTAATTTTTGTAGTTATGGAATAAGGAACCTGTGTTATCTGGCGCTACAATCCTAATGTGTTTGCCATCTAATCCTGCTAAACAATTAGGAAAATTCCATCGGTTCCAGAAATCTTCTGCTTTTACTTTCCAATTTATTTAAGAGACAGGTGGTAGAAACGTAGGTTGCAGGTTTGTTTTGAGTGATTTTAAAACTATTGGGACGAATATCGATATAGCTGACGTTGATATGCGATAGGAAAATGCCATCGAACGAAACGATTCACCTGTGGCAAGAAACCTGAAAAAAATGACAGAATTTAAAATCTGATTTACCAACGCACTATGATTTTATAGACAAAAATGTGTTGGGAAACTACGCGAGTCAGACGGGATATAATATACATAATCAGAAATGGTTATTTATCTAAATGATAAATTTATTTTCAGATGGACAATGCAAATCTCGTCGAAAGAGCAATCGGGATCATATATGCCTACTGGGTCTGCAGCTACGAAAAAACGGGCTATGTACTGGGACCGATTGAGGTTCTTGGATGGTGTCGAAGATGAACGTGAGTAAGTTAAATACATAGGCACACGTACAGGGTGACGCAAGAAAAACCTTCCATTCTTAGTCTTACGAAGCAAATTTTTAATAAAATGTTTTTTGTTTGTTTCAGAAGTCAGTCAAATTTCCAATCGGACGAAATTGGCACAACCGATGAAGATCAAAGCGAGCCAAATATCATCGGTCAATGTACAGCTGTCGAAGAACAAGATATAACTGAAACTAATGATACTGCCAAGGAAAAACTCATGAAAATAAATTGAAAAGGAAAAGAGTAATTTCCGGGTCTCAAAAATCGAATAAAGATAAGCCTGCTGTTTCAAATTTAGCAACTCCTGAGGCAACTCCTTCGACAAAGAGAAATAAAACAAATGAAACGCTGTTACAGTTACTACGAAACAAGGAGCAGGAGAGGCAACAACTCGGGAAATACGTTGACCAAATAATGGGATCTAGTGAAGAAACCGAAATTGATCTTCTATTCAAAAGCCTTGCTGCTACTGTCAAAAAATTTCAGCCTGAAGATATAACCTAGGCTAAAATGAAAATTTTTAATGTGGTAACCGAAATTGAAATCAGAAATCAGAAAACAAGAAGAAGCAAAATATCAACCTTTAATGAAAGCAACACCCGACCTAGCTTAACATTATCTTCCTATTCGTCATCTCACGCATATGTGGAACCATCATATGGTTTCCAATATGTCCATGCCTTCACCCTCACCGGATATTAATCCTCCTGAAAATACACTGTATGCAAATTCATCGCCACCGTTCCAAGTACAAAATGCTCATGTACCATCCATAATGTCATCCCATTTTAATACGGACTTATCTGAGGCAACCCAAACTAATCCTAACTTTCCTGATACAAGTGGGCATAACTTATACACATTTCAATAATAAACACAATAATTATAAACATTATAAATAAAAAGTGTTCTTTTATCCCTAAAGTTTCTAGACTGTGGAACCTACTGCCAGCGGAGGTCTTTCCTTCCCCCAAATCTTCAAGTTTTTAAGTCCCGTGTTAACAAACTTCCTCTTACCCTGCTTAAGACACCCACGGTACGTTAGTATCTAGGCTATCAGCCTTCGTGGATTGTCCAAAGATAAAAAAAGGTAGCAACATCGCCACAAGTGCCAAAATAAAATCGTATACTATATGCTAAATTTTATGATTCTGTACACAAAAATGGGGGTTACAATTAAAAAATCAGCTTTAGGTACAGGGTGTTCTGTTATATTTTAAACGGGGTCTATACGCTTTATTGCTTGAGATAGAAAAATATTTTAAATACGAAAATTTTAGGGTTCTATAAGAACCGCCAGAATTTGCTGAAAAAAATAAACAATTGACAATCGCAAAGTAATGACAATCGCTTTACTTCCTTGTTAAACCCAACTTACTTAGTAGTAAAACAAATTATTAAACAATATTATCAAAAATCATAATTTTAGTAATCTTATTGCCTAGAATACCTAAATTTTATAATATATTTCAACCTATTCTTGCCTAATAACTATTTGATATACTAAAACGTAGATTTACTTACTTTAAGACAGTAAGGCCGAGTTTATAAATCAGAATTTAACTTTAGTGTTAGTAATAGCATTAGTATTATTATTACCCTAAAATAAATTAAGCCATTCTTGTGGCATTATTTAGCTACATTTAAAAAAAATAAGTAATGAAACTTAAATAAAAATGAGTTACTGGTTTCAGTCCTTTTATCGCACATAAGCAATAAACATTTTTTTCATTTTAGTATTAGGTTTTAAATTTTAAGGAATTTTAAGGTCGTCTGTTTGGACTAAAAAAATAAATTTAATTTATTAACACTTCCATTTAAATGTTTGTTTTAAATCTTGTAACTTATGTTATTACTAATACAAAAATTAAATTTTTATTTATAAACTCGGCCTAAATCTACGTTTTTGTATAATCAATATCTACGTACTTATTAACCGAAAATAGGTTAAATAAATTACAAAATTTGAATATTTTAGGCGATAAAATTGGTAAAATTATGATTTTAGATAATGTTATTTATCGGTTTGTTCCACTGAGTAAAAAAGTGGTTTACCAATGAAGAAATTAATATTATATATATTTATTTTAATTTAAATTTTTAATAATTTTTGAAAAATAATTTTATGTAAAAACGTTAGAACACCTTTTTTCTAAAGCATTTAATTTCCTCTAGGAATTTATGTTGTTTTATTGTTTTTTTTATACTATATTTATTTTTTCGTTGGGGACAATACCTATTCTAAAATAAAAAGGTAAATTTAATAAAATATATCAATATTTAAACCTCAAATATTCGAAAACAGTTTTTTTGGCGAAAATTTATAACAATCCGTTTTTTGTGGGTAATTTAATTTTCTTAAGGCATATAGGCAGATATTTTTTTAGTTCGATAGTTAGGCAGCTTTGATGCAAAAACAAGAAAAAACAAATAAAAATCTAAATTAAAGAGGATAGACCTTAAAATGATAATTTTAAAAGCTCAAACCTTAACGATATATTTTTTTGTCACCCTTAACAATATTTTCTATATATTTAAGTGTCGATTATTTTGGTTCCAGTCTAAATTACATTTACACAGGTAATTTTAAAAATAGATTTTTTGATTTTTTTATTTTTTAAAAAGATATTTTTACAAAAAAACAATCCTGCATATTGTAACGCAATTTTTATAAAAGCTGTTAGCCTTTCAAATAATAAAAAAGTTATGAAGACTGAATTATTTTTAAAATAATAAAAATATTAAACAAAACAGGTATAGGTATGTTTTTTATGCATCAAAGATTAAAGGTCGGGCCACACACTCACCAAGGCCGGATTAACAGTGATAGAGGAAAGTGGAGCAAGTTAATTCGGAAAAATTCAGGAGCACTTCTCATGCCCTTAAAAATATAAAACGCATTTTTGTCAAGCTAGGTCTATTGTTTTATGTATGTATATCTCTTTGTTTAAATAAAGCACATTTAGAACTTTCACAAAAATATAATATTAGATGTTGACGGATTTAAAGATAGTTTTTTACTTTTAGTAAAAGGGGGTGATGCAGCACCTCGTTTTAAAGTTCTTTCAATTCTTTATTTATTACAGTTTAATTTTTAAAATTCGGTCAATTTGTTTAAGAGTTAAAAGAGTTTAGAGTTTGGCTAGACTTCTCTCCGTCATAACTTTTGAATAGGACAAGATATCAGGATCAGGTAAAATTTAGGTAAAAGGGTGTCACAAGCTACTTTTTGGCATAAAAATATGTTTTGTCACGTGACCTAATGTCAAGAGACACTAGTATTTTTTTTCCAAATGGAAAGGGAGTCATGTAGTACCTCGTTTAAAAGGTCCTTTATTTTTCTACTTAACGCCATTTTGTTTTTTAAAATCGGCCGTTCCAGACTTACAAGGCAATTCCATTAAAACCGCATTAAAAAATTTTAAAACGGTTCTGGAACGGCCTGACCGATTTTGAATAATTAAGTAGCGTTAAGTAGGAAACTAAAGGACATTTAAAACAATGTGCTATATGTCCCCCTTTCCATTTAAAAAGTTGCTAGTGCCCTCTTGGCACTAGACCACGTAACCGAAATCATCTTTATACCAAAAAGTAGCATAAGTGATACCCATCTACCCAAATTATACCCGATCCCAATATCTTGTCTCATTTAAAAGATAAAGTGGGAGAAAGAACTTTTAATATCCTCACTGTATATATTTTACCTTTTTTTACCATACATAGAAAAACCGAAGCCAAAATTTTAAGAAACTCTTCAAAATTATTTTATATCAAAAACTGCGTTTTGCACTGAAGCTCTTTTTATGTTTTATTATATGCTATAAAAAATATATTTACTAACATTTTAATTGGGGTTAGGGTCATTTACATCTACTGTTATTAGGCACAAACAAAATATATGTTTGATCATATCATCAGTTCATGTTTAAGCTCAATAAAAATGTAGCTTCATATATACATATGTATATCATCAGTAATATAAACAGTGTCGGACTGGGTCACTAGGGAGGCAACTTACGAAAGTAAGTAAAGAATAATTCCAAAGTAATAAAAGGAATTACTCTGTGCAGTATGTAAAAGCCCAAAATTATTTATGTTCTTTAGATTATTTTTTGCAATGAAATATTTGTTTGCTCTTGCAGTCATATTTTAAAACTATAATGGCCCCTTTTTTGATATCCTATTTGCGTTTTGTTTGCCTAGCGCTACCGAAATATATGTAACAAGGGTTTAGGGGCCAAATACAATTAAGAAAGTTAAAATATGGGCTTCGATACAGGTGTTGACACTAGCGACGTTAAGCAATGCCAGGGGTGACCCGGGCCCTCCTTAAATAATCCCAGAGCTAGTGAACCCTTCGAGTAACCTTAGACCTGTAAGGCTAGAAATTTGTATAGGGATAAGTCATAGCATGCCAAGTACGAAAAACATCACCTGGCAGGCATCTGCCGTGCACATCATCATGTATATTTTTGAAAGTTAAAAAAAACAACAAAAACTTAAAACTGTAAGCTTAAAATTTCTTTAGGATTTAGTTTATTCATAGTAAGGTTTGAAACAAAAAATTGACAGCCGTGTTCGAGCACAAGTACCTGCCAGGCGAACTGAAAGGTGTGGCTGATTTGGATGGCCATATTTCCAAAACTAATAAAGTCAGATGTACCTAGTGTGGTATTTTCTTAAAAATCTTTTAATTAATAATATAATATACATACAGCTTAAAGTGTTTTTTGTTTTTATTATTTTTTGTAACTTTCAAAAATATACAGGCTGATAATGTGCAAGGCTAATGTCTGCCAGGTGACTATAGAAATTTCCAGCCTTACAGGCCTAACGTTACTCAAAGGGTTCACTAGCTCTCCTACTATAATATGTCTGGCACCCTTTGGAAGGTGTAATGCTGGAAGCATAATATTAAAAAACTACAGTTGTGGTAATAATTTTTTAAAGGAAATGAATTTTGAATGTAATAGATGACCTTTTTTACAAATACACTTGCCAATGTGTTAACAGGATCCGAATTGTGAAAAAATATTTAAAATATGTACAAAGCATTAATTAAATTATAAATAAACAAGTATTGATTTTTAAAATTAAAAAATTAACGTCTTTTTGTAATTTAAAAGTGATATATCAGATTGATAATTATGTGGTTTTTATTTTGGCTGGTCACATAAGTTTGCAACAACAAAAAAACTTTTTAATTGTTATTAAAATATTTTTGACAAAAATATTACCGATCTTAACAACAAAAAGAATGTTTGTTACACAAGTAAAATTTACATTTATTGTGTACAGAAATGTATTAAAATTTTCTTGAACTTAACTAAACTATAAGCGTTCACAATAAAAACTAAAAAATTTGAAGACGAAGCTTTGGTTAGCGATTCTACAAATGACAATATTAGAAATAATTAAGGCTCTACTTTAAGTAGACCTAGGCTCCAGCAGCTGCTTCTTTATGGGGCAAGCTAATGTAGCCCTTAATTCCAAAACAGCTTTTTTCCATAATGTAATTCAACAAATATGTTTTTTTTGGTTAAAAAAATATTTATTATAATAATAATAATTATTTATTAACCTAATAATATAATTTTAATAATAATAATTATTATTAGGTAAATAGATTTAAAAGTTTTATGGTAATTCCCGTACTGCATCTATACTCCCAACACAAAAAGCCTTTATATCCTGTTTACTTTGTTTGTTTTGTTTTTAGTAAAATTAGTGCCTATGTAAGCAAACATATATAAAAAAGTAAGAAAATTAATATTTAAAACTTTATCATTTTTTTTTATATAAATATATAAATATATATGCCTACATATGGACTTATTTCACTGAAAAAAAAACACAAAGTAAATAGTGCTTGAAATGGTGTACGGAGACTTTTCATGCTGGTCGTATATTTTAATAATAACATTTATTTTTAAGTCTAGCTACCAAACAGTTTGTTAACCAAGGGATTTACTTAGCTATGTAGGCTGGAGCCAAGTGCGGAAAATTTTTAGGGGGCAGCAGATATCCTTTATAAGTTGTTTATTTTATTTTTCTTTTGATCTAGAAACTTGTCAGGGTAGAAAAAAAAGTAAGACCTTTTTATTATCCTTAAACATGTTTTACTAAAAATCTGAAAAAATAATGTGTTTGAAAAAACGAGGACCCTTTTTTCTAAAAACTTAAACTTTAAAGTTAGGGGCGGCACGAATTAATAGCCTATGAGCGGTAAATATGCAAATCCGCCACTAAACCGAGAATTTGGAAAGTACAAAAGCAAAATTAATATCAATAAAAATACTTGAAACAGAACGAAACAAAACTCGTATTTTTCATGTCATTTGCTTTACTTAAAATAAATTACGTTTTTGTATATAAAAAAAAATTAATGCAGTAAGAAAAACATTTTTTTTAAATAATTATTCCATATCGATGCTATTAAGTTTAAGCTTAATACAAATAAAATCGAAAAAAGTATTTATTAAACACAGAAATTTTAAACTAAGGAACATTTTTGTACTACATAAAGTTTAAAGTCTTAATATTTTTATATTTTTATAACCTTTTTCTTCTGTAGTATTTATTTATTTTAAATAATAGGTAACTACTCCCATAATTGTAATCTGTAATGAACGGAGCACTTTAAACAGTTTCAACGAAAAAACCAGTAAAATCCACATTAAGTACGGATGTACATATATATAAATAATATATACAATAATATAAACCCCCGACAACAGAATCAAAATGCAGGGCCACTACCAACAAAGCTAAGTATCTTGTCAATCATTAAGCATATCCCAAAGCCAATCAAATTGTCCTACAGATAATCATTCAGCTATCCAAGTGACTGGTTTTCTAAAAGACCGAGACAGAGTCCGACGGACATTTTTTAAACTTTAAACTGTCACATTTTGTTTTTTTGCTTACAGTGAAAATTAGATTAGATACTATTTAATAAACCCTAATTTATTAAAAATATTAATAACCTACGTCTGTTATCCAAGTTACTGGTTTTTTAAGCATGGTTGTCCGACGCATATGTCTTGAACCTTTTAAACCTTAAACTGTTTAATACAACATATTTTATTTTTGTTATTTTTTTGACGCTTATAGTAAAATTAAGATCAAAATCGATCTAACACATCATAATTTATCCAAAAATATTAATTAACATTTAAGACAACCCCTCTGTTTACCAACACTTGGTCGACTAAGGCCGCAGTTATAATTAAAAATGACGATTAACCGGAATTATTTACCAAGAATAACGACTTACTGACAGTGCAAACCAGGGTGATCCTAATTTAGTTTCTTTTTTACGATGGTCATCATTAGATTCTAAATAAATAAATAAAAAAATCGTGCCAGATTGCAGCTCCTAATTTTAGGTTATCCCGGCCCTTATCACAGCCAAGTTTTAAATGGGATTAACATGGAAAAATCCTGTTACTACAATACAATAAAACTCTATATATTTAAAAATCAAATAAAATTTACCTACCATTTACACACACAGATTTATGACAAACTCTTAAAAACTCAGCTATACATAATGCATGCGGTTTACCAAAATTTACTTTACTGGGTCCAGAGGGTTTAACAGGTTTTATTTGGTATTAGTGCTGGTTTATTGCAATACCTATACAGTTGATGGCAGCAGAAATTTAACTAATAGGGCACTGCCCTAAATTAGGAACCTACCCGATAGTAGGCGACTTTCCTCTATCGACTGCTACTTTTTATTTGTGATTTGAAATGCACTGCAATAACGCATTTTTTAAATGGGAAAGCCTGTATCTAATTATCTTTAAAAATTGTATCTGTTATTGCAATTGCAAAAATATTTAACACTTAATATTTTTCTTTTAGCAGCTAAAAAACATAGTTGGCCATAGGATGTATCAATATTCATTAATTTTATTTTTAAAGGGTATGTATATTGGAAAATACAATTTGACAAGAATACTAAAATATTTATAAACTAGAACAATAACAACGGCAGAAAATAGAATTATTTATAATAGCAACAAAACAATTATTTCATATACTTCGAAAACAAATCGCGCTGATGATTAATGACGAAATGTGCTCAATCGTCATTCTATTCGATATATTTTTGGACTCAGTTTGTAATCGAACTAGTGACGGTATAGCTAGGATATTTGGTAAATACTTTTCTAATCCAATTTTAATTAGGTCTAGTTTGATTACAAAAACAGAATGGAAGGCATTAAGGCACATTTTGTAATTAAGCATCAGCGCGATTTGTTGTTGAGGTTCATGAGATAATTGTTTAGCTCCCATTATAAATAATTATTTTTTCTGTCATTATAACTATTTAATAAAAAAAGCTAGAGTAAATTATTTCCTTGTATACAATTAAACGCTCCACAAAAAACTTTCTTATAATTTTTTGATAGACCGGCGTATTTTAAAGTTATTTACCTTAAAAAAACTATCAAGTTTATCAAAAAATTAAGTTTCTGTATCCTATTTTTATTTAAATTTAAATGCCTTTTTTTAACTGTCAAATTTTCAAAGTCTTCTATCGTATCTTAATTTTTCAATAAATTCATTTTTTTTAATAAAATAATTTTTACTTGTTTTTTTCCTTAACTTCTTCACATTAAAGTAGTTTTATTAAAATTAGGATTTTTTTCTATATTAGCTAATACCAAGTAATAGGTATTGTACTTGTTTGTCTTTTTTTAACACTTAGGCAGCTTACACACTAATGCAATCCAATCGACGCGATCGACTCGAGCAAGTAGTTTAATGGAAAAACAGTGTATGGTCGCATTAGTCGAATTGCGTTAGTGTGAAGGCTTCTACAAAATTCTTATGGGTCAGACTAATGAAACTAGTTGCTCGAGTCGATCGCATCGATTGTATTGCATCAGTGTGTAAGCTGCCTTATTGCTGTGTTTGCTTCTGTTGCTTATGTTCGATCAACACTACCCCATGTTCCGCAATGTCATTAACCAGGGCCAATTTATTAAAAACTTCACACATTTATATTAACTTTTATTAAGAGGTTAAAAATTCACTTTTTTTTATAAAATCGTAAGTTAAATTAAACGCTGTGAAAATAAACATAGAATCTTTCGATACAAAGTCACTCATATCTTTCTGCAACAATTATTTAAATTTATTAAAAAATTAAGATACGATAGTATAAGAAATTAGGAAGCTAAATTAGAGCATCTGTAGCGCAAAAAAATTAACAACATTTCTTACAATATTTCTTAATAAACTTTATAGTTTCGTCAAAAAATGGCAAAAAATGAGAAAATATAAATTCTCAAAAATAGAAGCTTTTCTATGTTAAATCATATAATATGGGATATTTAAAATTATTCGTAAGGGCTTAATAATATTACGAAGTCTGTGGCTTTTACAATTTTTTTTCAATAGCTACTAAGAAAAAAAATGTAGTTTTTTTAATCAGTTTAATATTACGGTGTTTCTAAACATATTCGAAAAATTTCAGAAAGGTGTAAAATCACCAAAAATAAGAAAATAACTTTATATGAACATATGTCCTAAACGTC
The DNA here is from genome assembly GCA_014170235.1 of Listronotus bonariensis. Lineage (NCBI taxonomy): Eukaryota > Metazoa > Arthropoda > Insecta > Coleoptera > Curculionidae > Listronotus > Listronotus bonariensis. Next base: position 16,145 of record JACEGR010009366.1, read on the forward strand.
TTGGTTATTTACGTACGGAGATTTAAAAAAATGATTGTTTATAAAAAAATTCATACCAATTAAGATATTTTTTCAAAAATTGGGAGACGCACCTTTTGCACCTGAAGACATTTTTTGCCATACAAGACAATAAAAAAATTTGCTAGTGTCGTCGATGTGGGGTTTAGGGTAAATCTATTTTAGAAACAAAATGGTACGCGACTGAATTTTTATAATTTAAAAATATTTTTTTAATTAGTTTAGAGCAAATTTGATTTCTTGATATTTTTTACTTGACGTACGTTTTTGCGTAAATTATTTTTTGGCATGGTTAATTGGTATTTCTAATATGAAATTCTACATAAAAAATAACCTTCGTTATTTATTCTTTAATTAGATAGGAATTTGACCATGCCTAAAAATGGTTTTTCTTTATTTACGCAAAAACTAAACATCAAACAAAAAGTCAAAGGATCAAATTTGTTTTAAACTCAACGGAGAATAAAAAAATACATATATTTTTATTCTTAAAAATGCAATGGCTTACCATTTTCTTTTTAAAAATATTTACCTTAAACCCCTCATGGACGACAATGGTAATTTTTTATTGTATAGCAAAAATGCCTTCTAGTGCAAAGGGTGCGTCTTCCAAATTTTTGGAAAGCAGCTGATAAGTATAAAAGTTATTATAAAAAACAATATTTTTATAAAAATTTAACACTTCTTAGTTCAAAAACTAAGACATTTAAGTTTTTTTCTATTTTTTGGTGAAAAATTATTTTCTTCATTTTTTTGCATTTGTTTGGAAACACTCTGTAAATTGATATAATATTCAAAAAATTGCAAATTTTTGCGATACTTAAATTAGATGCACTTTTTTAATGGCACACTCTAGTCATTGAAAAAAGTGCATATTATGTCATAAAACCTTTTGTATTTAAAGTTTGTTTCTATCTTTATAAATACACTATTTAAAAAACCCAAAAAAATCGACAAATTTTTAGAATTACTTATATCTTCAAAACAAATCAAGTTAGCGTGGATCTAATAGAGCCACTAAACTAAACACAGACAAGTTCATAGGCTTCTTTTTTATTATTTTTTACTGTTTAGACTATTAAATATTCTATAGTCACAATAAAAACAACCTTGTATATTATTTAAATATGCTATGTCAATATTTGTATTTAAAATTGAATAATTTTATTATAAAAAATGCATGCTACGAACTGTGTAAGTTACAATATCCTAAACAGTGTTAGTTAAAGAAAAAAAAGAAAAATAAATTAATTATACCTTATTTAGTTTAGCTTTTTAAAATAAATAAAACAAAAAGAGCCAAAAACGTATCTATAAAAACAATCAAAAGGTAATATTGGCAAGCCTCTTGGAAAGCCGATAAGAAAACTTTAAGGGCATTTTCCTGTAAAGTTCAGAGAAAGGAAGTGTTAAGTGGTTGTATACAAAATTGGTTTTAAATCGCCTATCTTTTCTTAAAAACGCCTATTTTTTTCAAAGTTAATATAGTTCAGAGTTCATGTATTAAAAGGGTAATGGCATTGCCGCCATTTTAAAAGTGGTTTTTTCAAAGTCAGCTGGGACCTTTTCGGCCGTGTGATTATAAATAAGATAAATGTTAACATCAGGGCTAAAGAATTAAGTTTGTAGTATTATTTAAAAACCGTTTACACAGCACTATTTTATTTTTATTAAGTTACCACTTCTTTAGCTTTAAAAAAGAAAAAAAATAGATCTTTTAACTAACATTGCGAAACAAGAAGCAAAAATTCTAGACGTCATTAAATGGATCATCAGCCAATTGTTTCAAAAGTAAAATGGATAGCTATTGAAAACCGGTCCCTACGTATTTTCAATATACCTGCGCACGAGTTTTTAACACCACACTAGGAGAGTTGCAGTAAAATCCTGGACATGCGCAATTCGCATAACACACAAGGTTTTAATAGTCAAAATCAAAAATATAGTGTTGCCAACACCCTAAAATGTGACAGTGTTTTAATCAAAGAGAATATAAATGGTTTGGTTTTAATAGTCAAAATCAAATAGGGTTGGCAACACTGAAAGCATTTGTATAACGACTAAGCCAGTGTTGCCAGAACCAAAAGGTTTTCTTTTTTTTCGGGGTTTTTTAATAACAAAGGAGAAAGGGGATTTTTGAAGTAAAAACGGGGATTTTAGGCGATTTAGAAGGTAGTCTAGTCTAAATGCTATATACGTCCTTAACGTGAAATATGTATTTGTTTTGTATTTGGCATTATTTATGCACTTTCTAAAAAAATGGTATATCAACAAACAATTTTAGTTATATTTCATGTAAAAGAATACCTCTATTTTATATAGGCAATGTTTTCTATATTTGGTATTTATTATACAGGGTCATCCAAATTAAGTGTCCGTCATTGGTAACTTTGTTATTATTTTAAATACGAAATAGTTTAAATTAGCAAACTAATAGCATTATTCACGCTCTTTAAGACTGAAGATTAGAAAAAACAATTAGCAATCGGGTTTCTGAGTTATACCGCAAAAACACCTTTTTTAATGGAACACCCTGAATATTTTATCACCATTAGAAAGATCTTTTAAAATCCTTGAAAAAAGGTCCACATGTGATATATCCAATTTTTCATTTTTTCGGAAATATAGCTATCCTCAGAAAGTTTATAGTACACTTGTATTTTTAAATAAAACACCCCGTATATTACATTACCAATAAATAGATATTTAAAAGAGCTTTAAGAAAATACCACATTTGATATGTCTATTTCTTATAGTTTTGGAAATATGGCCATTCAAATCTAAAAATTACGTTAACTTTACATTATATCACAGCTTTAAGCTACAAGCAATAAGTTTTAGTGTCAGAAATAAAACGGAGAAAATATCTACTATCTTTCAGATTTAAATGGCTATATTTACAAAACTAAAAAGATGGGCACATCAAATGATCAAATGTGGTATTTTCTTAAAGCTTTTTAAAATATCTTTTAATGAGGATACCATATACAGGGTGTTTTATATAAAAATCCATCCGTTTACTATTAAACTCCTGAGGATGGCCATATTTCCGAAACTATAAAATATATATTACATAAAGACTTTTTTAAAGGATTTTGAAAGAACTGTCTAATATTAATAAAATATACAGGGTGTTCCATTTAAAAAAGGGGTATTTCGCTGTATAACTTAAATAAATATAGTTTTAATGGTAAGATTATTTTTTAGACACAAAATGATCAAATTATTGTTACTCATAAATTGTAAATATTGTTAATAATCTTTAAGTTAACTAGACATTTATGTACTACACAAACAGCTAAATAGGCAAAAAAGTTTGTGTTATTTAAAACTGACCAGTTCTGTAACAATAAAAGTGAACTTGGCCTTGTCTCGTCAGCAAAACGTTGGACCATTAAAAAAAGTAATTCAATGATTTATTTAATATACCAGTGGGAAAGAAAATAATTACCTATGTTTTACATGTACTATTAAGTAGGTGACTTTTTTCTACTACTTCATCTTTTGCTTTTTTTTTAAATTTATTGGCTAGTTTGAAAACAAAAAAAATATCTACTTACATAAAAAGAAAATCAAATTTTTGGTTTTATATTTACACTTAGAAATTAACCTAATATTCCACATTCTTCTTATACTAGCCTTTATAAAATTTTCTGCGTCCACCTTGCCTGCCTGTCCATGTCCTTGATGGTGCGTTCCATTGGCCATTTGTCCCGTACTTCTTCTCCACGTACCATTGTCTGCCTTTCACTCCCATTTTCTTCTTCTACATCAGGTTACTGCAGCCTCATGCCAATTTCCCCATATCCTGAGCTTTCTCAGAGTCGCTTAACTGTCTTGTACATTCAAGACAGTTAACGGCAGAGCTCTTCCCCATACTAGAGCTGCGGCTTCCAGTGCTAATGCAGCCTCATGCTGCTTCTAAACTCTGTCTTTACGACGTAACACAACAACTTCAACGCAAATAACTATTTCATGTTCTGCTTTAACAACTCTGGCTAACACCACCAACAACTGAAGATACACCTTATCTTCATTTTCTTGTAGCTACGCTGCTACCTCCTTGCAGCTACGCTAAGCAACATATTTTTTCCCCGTCTTCGTCATTTACCATACATTTCTTCTTCGGGGAATGGGACGCCTTTACCATATATATGGCATTTTCTTCCACAAATACCCTGAGGGGTAGGAAGGGCGTACCATGAGCGACTTTTCCTATCGCTTCACGAAGGGCACTGGAACTGGGGCGGGCATAGCTTACCATAACCGACGTTTCACAAAGGTCACTGGAAACAGGGGCGCCTCCACCATATGTGACGTAGAATTTTGGATACATAATATATAGGGCCACTTTACGTCACTGGGCAAATCTACCATATGGAACTATCTTCTTGGACCAGGAGACCGGTGGACAAAAACTAACTTTCCATTTTATCAACTAACTTAATTTGGTACTGGCATACCCCCTACTAGGGGTAGCCCGTACGAGGCTTAACTAAAACTTTACCTTTATACTTGACTTCACTAACTACTTCTTACCTAATCTAATGTATTTTTATTTCTTTCTCTCCTCTTTAAATATTAAATTTTCCAGTGTTTGTTTTGCATTTCTACGCGACCCAGTTTGTTAAATGTTTTTATTTTATTATTATAAGAGTAAACAATAAGAAAAGTAAAATAGGTAAGAAAAACCATTGACCAATTCAGAATTGTAAAGTTGGAACATTACGTTTAAAATTCATTTATAATTAAAGTGCAATGCAAAGATTACACAAAAAAAATAGCTCCACCAGCCAGACGATTTAGACCGTATTTAGTTTTTAGGTCGCTGAATCCGAATTTAGGATCGGTTTGTCCCTCATCAGATGAAGGTCAAGGCCATTTCAAGGTCAAATCTAAAAAATCAGTCCCAAAACGCTTGTACCACGTAACTATATGTTTTTAAGGTCACTGAATGAGACTCTGGGGTTCGTTTGAGCTTATTAAGTTAAGGTAAAGATCATTTTGAAGCCATTGTTTCCTACTGTCTCTATCTAATTAATTGGGAACCGTGAGGTTTTCGTTCATATTTGAAAGTAAGAGTGTGAATCCCGTTATCTTACGTTTAAAAATGACTTTGACATTGATCTGATGAGGTCAAACCAAAATATAAAGGCTATATGGTCTGGCTGGTAGAACTCAACATTTTTTGTGTACCTATGTAATTTTGTATTATATATATTAAGTGAAACTCATGGTCATTACTGCGTCGTCAAGAAAAAATCCTAAATACCTATTGTACTTTCCTTTTTATTGGAAGATATATTGACGTACTCTCAACTAACAACCCTATTTGTGTGGGTTTCGGGGCTTCTTAAAAAGTCAAGAAGTAACTTTTGGGGGTTGTGTCCATTGGGACTTTTGATGAGCATGTTAAACCCCACCTCTATACAAAATTTTAGAAAAATTAGCCGAAAGCCATTTTCTATTAGAAAATTGCGGGGTCCTCTAATTTAATACTTTTGATACCTCACCTCTAATTTTTTTATATTAATTTTTATACTAAAGTGCAATAAATGCAAATGTAATGTCACTATTCTCGGAATGTTATTTTCTATTTAAATTTAAATTAGTAAAAAAACCAAAAGGAATAGAACATAACTGATTTTTGAACCAATGCAAATTTATGTGATGTACCCACGTGTCAAATTTTATTTGGATATTTCAAACTTTCAAAAAGTGTTAGGACTCAGTTATCGGCTACGGATCCCGGTATTTAGGGTGCATTTTTTAGAAACTAGTAAACTGCTTTAAAAAAATAAAGACTGTATAAAATTTAATCTGAAACCTATTAAGATGAGGTGTCAGTTGACCCTCCTTCCCATTAAGGCTCTTTGACGTTTGTGTTGGTGTACAAGGGGATAAATTCAAACAAATACATACACAAAGAAGGGTTCCCTCTCAAAGAAAAAAGACGCGCTTCGGGATTTTTGATAAGTATACAAATAAAGAAATAAAACGGGGTGCCTCGTTATAATTGAAATGCACTCGAAACTATAGTAGAAGGAAATCAAAGAAATACAGACTTTTATAAATTAATACAGGGAGATTTTGTATAGATGTTTATTTAGCAGATTCATAAGTTACTCTAACTTCTTTTATTAAAATTAATAATAAAAGACTTGTTTATACGCCACTCATTTTACGGTAATACACTGTTAAAACCTAAAACACAATAATATATACGGTGTTTCCTAACACCGTTACGAAACTTAAGAAGGTGATTTTTATGACTTTTTATGAAAATAAGTTCTCATTAACATATGTCCGGACGTGCTTCATTTCTGAGATACAGGCCGTTAAAGTTTTTTAAAAAAGTCGGTATTCTTTAAATGTCTTAACAATGCTTTAACCGATTTGGATAAAATTTGGTACACCTATTTAATGTAATAAACCGCTTGTAATGCTAGGTAGATTTAAGATTACTGACCAGTGGACACCACGGCCAATATTAAGTATAAGAAAAAAGGACCCTATTAACTTTTAAAAAGTTACGTTTTTCCGAATAACCAATTAAAGGTACGCGTTCACTAACGACGGGCGGACGGGCCGGACCGCTGGCGTGTTGCCCGCCTTATAAAATAAATCATAGTGCGTCCATTACATGCGCGTCGCATTGAAGCATCCGGCAGGGTATTTACGTGTTGAAAAAACGTTCCGTCCGCCCGCGCATCGCTAGTGGACGAGTACCTTAAAAATGCAACTTTTTAGTCCATGTATTTTCTTTGTGTTGGCTTTGTTTTCCAGAAAAAAATTTTAAGCTACTTTAAGTGATACTAAAAAATATTTATAACCAGCACCAAATAAAACCCAAATTTAAAAATTTACAATTTTAATCTTAGTAAATAAAAAAGTGACGATTTTTAATAAAATACATGATGCCTTTTTATGTTAAGATAAAGAAAAATTGTTAATTTTTATTTATTTTTTAGGAAACTTAAAGTGGCTATAATTTTTTTCTTCTAAAACAGTGTTTTTCATAGTGGAGGGCGTGCCCCTCTAGGGACACGTAGCAACATGTAAAGGGGGCGCTACCAGCTCTTCCCCGCGCCGTAATCGCCCACATTATCAGTCTATCAGTATTACTCGCCTTACAATCACGTGTTTTGTTTTGTCTCATCATTGGTTCGACCAAAAAACGTAAATATGTTGATAATTACATCAAATTCGGTTTTATTTCTATGCAAAAAGTGATATCGGTCATCCGCAATGTGTAATTTATTTTTAAGTTTATAGTAATGATGCCATAAGATTTTTTGACGCATTTAAAACAAAATTTGTCAACAAAACATGCCGCTTTAAAAGACAAGCCAAAGAAGTTTTTTGTTTTAAAATATTTAAGTTTAAAACGCATGAAATTGGATAATACTGGAACATTTGCGCAATCATCTGAGAAAGTCCCTTAAACTTCATAAGAGATATCACTAATGATCGCAAAGGCAAAGAACAGCCATACTATCAGTGAATCACTCGTTTAATCCTGCATGTTGAAAGCAGCTGATACCGTTCTTGGCCAAGAGAGTAAACAAAAATTGTCACAAATACCTCTATCTGATAATACTGTGAAACGTCGCGTCGCCTTGATGACATGACTGAAGATATAAAAATACAAGTAGTGGAGGCCGTAAAAGAATCAAAATTTTTGCAATACAGTTGGACGAGGGTACGGATGTTACACAATGTTGTGAGTTTTTGTTCGATATATGAAAAATAATATAATCATTGAAGAATTGTTGCTTTTCATAGAATTAACAACTACCTCGCAAGCAATCGATATAATGACAGCAGATACTGATTTTTTTCAAACATGAATTGTCGTGGTATAAGTTGATTGGTATATGTACAGGGTGGGTAATTAAGCGAGTATCGCGGCTGTATCTCGAGAACTATTTATCGTACGGCTTCCAAAAAAATATCTTGTGTTAATATGGCCAAGAGAAATTGCTGGAAAATATTTTTAAGATTCTAAGTCAACCGCTAGGGGGCGTAACGGTAGCCATAAAATAGAAAAACGGTTTTTCCTAAAAATATTTCCTAGTAACTTATGTCACAAATAAGTTTGTTACAATTTTGGAAAAATTGGAAAACTTTTTGTATAAGGCATTTTCTCTATATTGCGAAATAAGGAGACCGGGAAGGGACTAGTGTTGATGGAAAAAAATGTCATAACTTCCGTGTTACTTAACCGATTTTAATAAACTTAGTCTCGTGTAAAAAGCATTTAGGGACGCTTTTAATAAAATATTGATAATACCAGTTTATTGATGTTTTTGGTCTGTAGATGGCGCTTCTTGACAAAGTTGCAAAGTTTTGTGATTTTTACAAAAATTTTAAATGCATTGATATTTCTTTTTCAGGTCATATAATAGGCCGTCAAAAAATATAAAAAACGGTGAAACCTCAAATCATTATCGTTATTCGTTTTAAAAATATGAATAAAAATAGATGTTAATTACTAAAAACTGTCGCAGCAAGTCTTCCAAACTTATGACCACTAATTTAAATTACTCTTGACAGCATTTTAAAGATATTGCTTATAAATGGCAGAACTTCTTTAGGACACTACAAGAAGTTCCAAATATCGCTTAAAGTAAATGGCATTTGTTTGTTTTTATTAATATCAGCCAACAAATAGATGACACAGACAATATTTTTTTATCTTTGGACAATCCACGAAGGCTGAAAGCCTAGATACTAACGTACCGTGGGTGTCTTAAGCAGGGTAAGAGGAAGTTTGTTAACACGGGACTTAAAAACTTGAAGACTTGGGGGAAGGAAAGACCTCCACTGGCAGTAGGTTCCACAGTCTAGAAACTCTAGGGATAAAAGAACGAACGAAATGGGATGTTCGAGGCCTGTCCAATTGAACTGTATAGGGATACGCGTGGCACCACGAGTTTCTCTCTTGGGAGCTGCAAGAGCAGGGACTATACTTGATAATTCGTCGGAGCAGAAGCCGTAAAAGTATCTATAGAAGAGCGATAGATCTCCCAGAGCTCGACGATGGGCAAGAGAAAACTGACTTATCTATCTAGGACTAAAGTCTTATAAAAACTCAAAATAATTATTATTTTAAAGACAGTTTATAAAGACAGTTTTTGTTTTAAATATTTTTTTTCGGTTTTAATTGTAAAAAAATATTTTTAAGGTCTGAATAGCAATAGGGGTTTTTATTAACAGGGAATTTTTTAAAAAATGCCGGCATAAGGAATTATAAAAACCACATGCATATCATTTTACTCCTTCGACGAACAATCTTGATTTCGCAGTTCCATGGAATTCAAAACTAAAGTAGGCTTTGAAAAAAAACAATATTGGAAAGCAGCGTCAAATGACTTATTATGAGTTTCTTTCTTTGTTTTAAACCTTAATTTATTCAGTAAAAATGTCTTTACTTTGGTAGACGTCTGCTATGCAACAAAAGATATTTTTTGGCATCCAAAAAAAAAAAAAATTTACCAGTGTAAGGGGTTTAGGGTAAATATTTTTAAGAAAAAACGGTAGGCCACTGCATTTTTCCAAAATATAAATATGATTTTTTTAATTCTCATTTAGTTTAGAACAAATTTGATCTTTGACTCCTTTTTATAATACTATATTATAAGTATATCCGTTATGTTTAATAGTTAATTTGTTTGCAAAGTAATAGTTATTACTTTGCAAACAAAGTTTGTGTTATTTTATTTAAGTCATGTTTGTGACTTCTTTTACTGTCATAAACAGATTCGGTCGACATTTAAAAAAATACCAACTTTTTTAAAAACTTTAATGCCCTGTATCTCAGAAATAAAGTCCAAACATATTATAATTTCTGTGTTTTTAGAACAAGTTTCCTTTGCCAAAATGCTTAGGGCAAAGGAAACTTGTTCGAAAAAACGCAAAATAAAAGAAGTTGCGTACATATTATTAACTAAATAATCAAAGACTTTTAAATAAATTACCCCTTTTAAAAGTTATTCGTATTTAAAGTTAAATCGAAAAATAATTTGTCGACATTTTTTCATATTCCGGGACCTCCACAAACGTAAGCAAATATAAGTACTTAAGTTTAAAAAAAATTTAGCTTTAGTGGAATTTTAATTAAATTTAGTGTTTGTTAATGTTGATAAGTAATTAAAAATAAATGTAAAAAAAAACTTATTTTATTTTGTGGTTTTAGAGATATGTAACTAAAAGTATATTTCTTCTAAAACTAAACAAAAAATATAAGAAGACCAAACAGCTGCTTAATATTAAAAGGTATGTCTATATTAACTTGTTTTTATTAGAATTAGATCGAAAATAACCAATTTTTTACCGGTTATAGAAAACACCGTGTATATTAAAAGTGGGTTAAATTTATTTTTTAACTTTTTAAGTAAAAAAAAATTAGGGTTATTAGATATTTAACCTGTTTTATCTACATTTTTAAGCAGAGCCGTACGCAGGGCGGGCAATGAGGGCAATTGCCCTTCTCTAGGAGCCAAAAACATGGATTGTTTCCTGAAGGTGGCTCCCAAGCCGCCTTGTTTGGTTACCCGCAGTTGTTTTTTTTCAGTTGTCGCTTTTTTATTTCTCCTCTCCCCCAAACCACTTTCTGTCTACGACCTTGTGTGCAAGAGCTAAACCATGCATTTTTGCATTTTACAGCACCTTTTAAACAACGCAGTGTTGCCACCACGGACGTATTTTTAAATAAGAACTACCTCAAGATGTCCTTCCAGCGACTATTGCCATCCGAAATCAATACATTGTGCACTACGCCACCAAAAGACAAACTACTTGCCTAATTTAATATGTTGTACCATTAAATATATTTAAAACAATAGTACAAATGGCCATCACATTAAATGGGATAAATACATCATGGTGTTAAAAATTTTTAGCATATCTAATGCGTCAACAAATAAATATATATATATATATATATATATATATATATATATATATATATATATATATATATATATATATATATATATATATATATATATATATATATATATATATATATATATATATATATATATATATATATATATATATATATATATATATATATATATATATATATATATATAATATATAAGTATATACAGGGTGATTCAAAAACATATGCCATCGCTTAAGTGGG
>JACEGR010009367.1:0-27313 GCA_014170235.1 Listronotus bonariensis
CGGCGTTGGGGTAGGGCGGTAAAGTAAAAGGGGCGTCGGCGTCGTAAGCACCAGGAAGTGTATTAAAATGTGTGGTTTTTCGTGAATATAAGGTGAGGAGCATTTTTTCAGTTTTGCAGCACTAACACTAACAGTAACTGCACCTGTAACTTTTTAGTTTTGATATTTTAAAACAAACTAATTTTTTTTTTTTTTGAAATACCAGAAGTACTTCTGTCTGAATGTGAAAGACAATTGATTGATTTTTTTCTTTTACCAGAAATACTATTAGGAATCGTCATATAATATAGGGATGGGAAACCACGAGTACCAATAATGGCACGCGACACAATATTTTGGGCATGCCACTGCTTACAAACAGCAAATCTCAAAAAGTGTGAGTGTGTCAGACGGACAAAGTGCAAAATATATCGATGCTAATAGCCAGCAAGGACTAAGGCGCCGGAACACACTTTGCCGTGGCCTGCGCAATAGTAGATATGGGGACCCCACCCAGGGCTGTGCCTGCCACATGGTGCAAGGCACCAAGGCGCAACGCTGTAGGGGCTAAAAATAGTGAAATAGAGGGCGGAAAGGAAAGGATATTTAGGAAATGAAGTTTAGAAATTTGAAAAGTAGTAGTATTTTAAAGCGAGCACCTATTTTTTGCTCTTTAAAAAATTCACCTTAATTCACATTTCCTTCTAGGGGCGGCTTAAAATTTTTTGCACTACAGCGCGAGACCTCCTAGGAACGGCCCTGACCTTACCCAGTTGAAAGGGTTGGATATCTTCCTGGGTGAAGACGTGGTCTTAAGTTGTCACAAATAGGACCGTGGTTTTAAATCCGCGTTTAGCTGTATGTTTCGTCTGGCTGATATCACCAAGACGTAAAAATACAGGGCGCATAATAAGCCGAGCGTCTTTAGTGCATAGGTTATCCCATCCCTATTCTAAGTTCTAAAATGTTTAAGTTTGCAATGCGAATATTTCGGTAAATGTCGTTTTCTTTAGATTCAAGTTTGTTGCTTAAGACTTCAGGAGGGTACTGTAGGGAGTTTCAAAATCAAAATATTTTATAAAAAAGTGTATGTTGTATAGATCCTAATGACTAAACTAATCGTAGTATTTTTTTGCTGGCCATATATTTGCATAAACTGTAAAAGCCCAGGGTTTAACTATATTACATACATTTAAAACTTATCATTTTTAGGCCAAAAAATGCTACAAGTATATCACAGGATAACACATGCCAATCATCTGATTTTAATAACAATAAAAAAACCAGATTAGGATGGGCAGTTCAAAAAATGTTAGCTAGGATAAACTATATTATTATTAATATTATTATCTCTAAAAAATCCAACACGACGAATCCCATGGCTCCGACCCCTAAGGGCGTCGTGTGGAAGAGCCATCCCTATCGAATACCACTCCTCGCGTCCGCTCGGTCAGTGATCTTCGGCCAAATTTATTTGCCATTTGCCTCAGTAGACGAAGGGATCCAAGGACAACAGATTTCTGCATCTTTATCACCAGTTGTTCGGGTGTATTTTGACATGCTGGAATGTACCTCATTTCCCTTAATATGTTATTCTTCATGCCTCCCAAAACGCCAATTATCAGGATACCCAATCGCATGGTATACTCCGGATAGAGCCTCCGAAGTTCGCCAAGAAGATCTTGATATTAAGCTCGTTTCTTATTATTATTATCTTTAAAAGATCCAACACGACGTATCCCACGGCTCCGACCCCATAGGGCGTCGTGCGGAAGTCCATCCATATCGAAGACCACTCCTCGCGTCCGCTCGGTCAGTGATTTTTGGCCAAATTCATTTGCCTCAGTAGACGAAGGAATCAAGGACAACAGATTTCTGCATGTTCATCACCAGTTGTTCGGGTGTATTTTCACATGTTGGAATGTACCTCATTTTCCTTAATATGTTATTCTTCATGCCTCCCAAAACACCAATTATCAGGACAACCAATCGCACGGTATACTCCGGATAGAGCCTCCGAAGTTCGCCAAGAAGATCTTGATATTTGGCTCGTTTCTCCCGTTCTTTATATCGATGTTGGTTTCCGCTTGGGCGGAGAATTCTATTACATAAATGGTGTGGTTTATCTTATCAAGGAGAACGATGTCGGGTTTATTCGCTTGAATTTGATGCGTTGTTTTGGAACGCGTAGTTTCAGTATATGCGACAGTTGTCATTTTCCACTACGGCCTCAATGTCTCCGGGAGCAAACCGCAGTATTGCTGTTTCATCGATGCCGTAGTAATGCCTCAGGTGATAGTTAAGTACCCGAAGAGCGTCATTATGCCGATGGATGTAGCCATTGACAGCATGCACTGAACAAGCTGACAATAAATGCATAAGGGTTTCGGGTTGCTGTCGACAGGCTCGACATGCGGTGTCAAGAACGTTGGAAAATTGGCTTCAGTACACCAATGTGTTTATCACCCCATTATTATTATTATTATTATTATTATTATTATTATTCTTTAACAGATCCAACACGACGTATCACATGGCTCCGACCCCATAGGGCGTCGTGCAGAAGGATTGTGGAACCTGCTGCCAGCGGAAGTTTTTCCTTCCCCCAAATCTTCAAGTATTTAGTACCGTGTCAACAAACTCCCTCTTACCTCGCTTAAGACACCCACGGTACGTTAGTATTTAGGCTTTAAGCCTTCGGGGTTTGTCCAAAAAAAAAAATAAAAAAATCAAAATCATCAAAGTTATTTAATGGCACGTCTATGAGCCCATAAAGCATTTATTGAGGAAAATGACACGTTGGTACGTAAGATTCGCCACCTTTGATATACAGGCTGTCTACGGATAGGGTTTACAAGAGAACAAAGACCAAAAAAATTTTACTTGTTAAAAAGTCGCAAAAAGAAAATGTTAATTTTGTATACAGGTTTTGCAAAAACTTTAAAAACAAGTTTTTTTCCAAGAGAAAACTAAATGTTATTAAGAGAATTAGTTGGGAATAAAATTTGTACAAATAAGTACAGGCATTTTCTTTTAATCAAAAAACACATTTATTTCTTTTTAGACATTAACCAAAATAAAAGTGCTTGTGCTGTTAAAAATATTCTGTACCTGTCTAAGTCGTAATAAAAAAATATATATTAAAATATACTTTTTTGGCTTACAGCTTTAATATGTAACCTGAATGTTTTGTTGTGTTTGATAATGTAACTAATAAGGGGTTAAGGAAGTAAATGAGTTAATATACCGGGTGATGCATCGCCGGGCGGGACATAGGAAATCCCATGTAATTTTTAATGGGGTCAATTATTGGCTTCCCTAATTATTTTAGAGAAAATTCTATTGTAGTTTATTGAAGAGCATGCAAATCTACGTCCATGGTAAAAACTTTAGATTTCTCGGTTAACCCGTTTTCTACTTAGATGCTAATATATTTTTAAAAATTGTTACATTATTATCGCCTCATATTTATGAAGAACAATAAAAATACCAGTAAGCGTGACATAACGTTGTTATTTTGAAATTTAGTGCTTTATTATTATCAAAAAACCGTAGAGTGAAAAGAATAAAATAGGTCGATAGGACTATCAAAAAATTTGAGACCAAAGGCACAGTGATAAATAACTGCAGATGTGAAGCTAGGGAGTATCAAAGAGAAGAAAATGTAAGAGATGATAGAGACTTGAAAATTTGATTGCACGTGGAAGAAAATGAAGGGAAGGTGAGTACAAGGAAACTTCGGGATATCATAGGAAAAGATCAATCAACAGTGCTCCGGATTTGGAAAAGGCATAAATACATTTCATACAAATATGAAAGACATCAAGAGCTAAGGGATGGGGATGAAATACGGCGGCAGGAATTTTGTTTTGACATGATGGAAAGGGCAAACATGGTCAGGAAATTTTTAAGAAATATTTGTTTTACTGATGGGTGCACATTTACGTTAAACAATGAACCCAATCATCAAAATTACCGATACTGGAGCAAAGAAAACCAACACAGATTTGTCGAAACGAGGACGCAATATCCACAGAAAGTAAATGTTTGGGCGGGGATTTTCGGACTACATATTATTGGACCATTTTTTCTTAATCAAAATTTGAATGCAGAATTTTATTTGGAATTACTCGAAGAACTAATTTTACCTGCTTTAAATGATGTATCCAGGGAAAATCAGGAAATTTGGTACCAAATGGATGGCTGCCCGGCACATAATATCCTGGCTGTTCGGGAATATTTACACAATGCTTTTAATGGAAATGTTATTGGCCTACATCACACCATAAATTGGCCAGCCAGGTCCCCTGATATTTCGGCAAATGACTTCTTTCTCTGGGGCCATTTAAAAAGCATGATATACAAGGATAAAAATTACTCTAATCTAGATGAGTTAAAAAATTATTTTTTGCAGAATGCAATAAAATTTCAATTTACCAGTTAGCCAATGTAAGAAGACAATTTTATAAACGTCTGGGTTATTTTTTAGCAGTCAATGCATATTAATTATTGTAATATTATTAATAATTTTTTAACGTATGTAAATATTATAAATGTCATAAATTCTTGAAATTTGGTACTCTAGTTTAGTTTAACTTAACCTAATTCGTTTGTATAAATACAACTTTAATCTTTTCACTGTACGATTTTTTGATAATAATAAAGCACTAAATTTCAAAATGACAACGTTATGTCACGCTAACTGGTATTTTTATTGTTGTTCATAAATATGAGGCGATAATAATGTAACAATTTTTAAAAATATATTAGCATCTAACCAGCAAAAGGGTTAACCGAAAAATGTAAAATTTTTACAATGGACGTATATTTGCATGCTCTTCAATAAACTACAATAGAATTTTTTCTAAAATAATTAGGGGAGCCAATAATTGACCCCATTAAAAATTACATGGGATTTCCTATGTCCCGCCAGGCGATGCATCACCCAGTATATAAATGGTAATACCAAAAATAAGAAATTTTGGGCAACCTGTATACTTTTTATTATTGGAAAAAAACACATAATAAAAATATTTATAACGGTTTAAGTGCTGTTAGGCTGTTACGAAATGTCTACTTTACTTGTTTTAACGCAGTGAATTAAGAAAAAAAACGTAATGACTTATTTTCAAAACAACAGGTATTTTAACTCAATATAAATTGTTTAAACACATTAACTTGTTTGTCTACAGCTATTTTTATCAAATGCTTTACTTTGCCTGCCAATACCTGATAGACTGTTTAAATATTTTTAAATTTAACCTACTAAAATCCGGTAGTAATTTAAGTCAAATTTTCTTGCTAACCGTATTTGTCTCAGTGGTTCAAACCGTATTCGAAAATGACAATATAACTATCAGAATCAAGAAAATGTAGGTTTTCAAACCGTTGCGTCACAGCCCAAGAAATTTGTAGGTTATGACTATGATTTTTATTTTTAGGGTTAATATGTACGTTAGTTTACACCCAATATAAACATTTTTCACTTGCCATGTAAAAAGTTTACAAGAAATGACCGAAAAAACGTTTTTAACGAGTACGATGCATACGCCCGCCCGACAAAGATAGGTAGGATTGTTTTTAAACCATTGTCCGGGATGTATTTAAACACAGTTAAATACGCGACGTACCTGACGTCACCGTTTAGCAAGAAAATGTAACGTTTTTGAAATGTTTTGAACCGTACTAACAACAAAAAATGGCTTTAAAGTAAATCGCCAAGGCAAATTTTTCAGAAAAAGATATTTTTACTACACTAATTTACATGATCTTTTCTTTTATTAATGTTTTTACTTTAATACATTACTTGACAGAATGGTGAATGCACCTATATCTAAATATAAGCGGAATGAGACTATGTACAGGGTTTTCATTTATATTTTGCCACCCACTTTTAACTACAGACACAACGGATGGAAAAAACGTCCTGTATACAAGTTTCATACTTTTTCATCTATTATCTTTAAAGCATAAAAAAAACAAATGAACATCAAAAACTCAAGAAAAATGAAGAGATAAACTTTTTTTAAATGGAACACCCTGTATATCATGTCACTATTATCACTTTTATTCCTAGAGTTTCTAGATTGTGGAACCTGCTGCTCGCGGAGGTCTTCCCTTTCCCTTCAAATATTCAAGTTTTTAAGTTCCGTCTTAACAAACTTTCTTTCACCTTGCTGAAGACACCCACAGTACGTTAGTATTTAGGCTTTTAGCCCTGAGACTGTCCAAAGAAAAAAAATATGGAAATTATATTTCCTGTTGTTCTTCTTGAAGTTCATTGGTTTATTTTTTTATGCCCAAAAGATAATAAATGAAAGAGTATAAAACTGTTATACATAAGGTTTTTTTTATCCTACTTAGTTATACCTAGTTTAAAGTGGCAAAATAAAAATGAAAACCCTGTACATGAGTAAAGCAAATGTTGCTAGTGATAATAAAAAATAATAAAGTAATAAACTGTAGCAACAAACACTGCGGCAAGATTTGTCCAAATATCGAACGTAGCTGCTGTCGCGTAACACATGCATTGGAGCATATGTACGATGGTAGAGTTCAAACGCTGTTAGTTAACCACCGCTACGTCATACTTTGATAACATCAAAATGCCCCAAACAGACATATCATCGGCTTCGGAAACCCTTTATCTTCAATTTGCGGTAGCTAGTTATTCTATGCTACAATAAAGCGATGTCTGTGGTAAAAAAATACATGGCAAGTATATGGTTTTGTATGCAAACAGTTTTTTGTTAATGACGTAGCTGTGTTGAACTTACAGCGTTTGTACTTTACGAAGAGTACTTAAAATTTCTTTTTAATAATTTAGAAACAACAACATATTTTTTTGCATTACAGTACCTTTAATAATGTTGAAGTATGCTCTCTTCATTTAGAAAATTTTACTATCTATTTATCCTATTCATAACTGTAATTCTGTCACTTGTAACATGATAACTTATCAAAAAATGGGTGTTTTAGACCTCGATAGTATTATAAGGAAAATATGACATAATAATAATATTCAAATGTATTATTTATTCTATAAATTTTTTACAAAGTTACCAAAAATTATTTTTACTTCTCAGTCCCGGATATAGGGAGGGCAAACCGGAATATAATGCCCAGGTACCTCCTTCAAAGAGGGGCAAATTAAAGGCTGGCAGACACATAGAGGATGTACGTACCAAAATCATAGTAGAGATTAGGACAAGGACTTTTTTTCTTTATTTCGAATAGTTTTGTGTATTACAATCGGGAGAGTCGTTAAGTGATGGGAAAAAAGGCAAGGTTTTTTTTTGCTTTTCACTTTTTCTTTGGGATTGTTTTGTGCTCGGTATTGTGTATTATACATACACAAGATGGACGTCAAATGATAAGAAGAAAAGGATGCCACGGACTTTTTTGCTCTCTAATTAATTCCCCACAAAAGGGCGCACAACTTATTTTTCGCTCCACTAAAAAATTTCCGAGAGGGGGGACGGCAGAGGGCAATTTTTGCCTTGCCTTAAAAAAATTTAAAATCTGGGGCTGTTATTTCTATATAGGCAATAACAAATTTAAAAGTGGTTTTGAGCCCTAAAATGCAACCATGTTATGATACATCAGAGTTAATTTATATACAGGGTGTCCAGAAAGGTATAAAGATAGATACATACACAAGATATTGTGTCATGACACAAATGTCAAACTATTTTCAGTTTGCAATACCAAAAAAGCCTAAAATTTTAATAATTTTTAATTTAAATATTAGTTAATTTTTTATTTTATTTTTTATCTTCATTTTAACTTGACAACGGTGGCAGACTTGCCACCGAAATGTCGTTTTTAATTAGATTGTTTTGGGTTTTGGGGGTTTTTCTTTATTTTGTTTCAGGCGACCGGCCAGTTTATAGAGGTCAATAGGGTTGAACAGGGTCAGCTCGTATACCCCGGGACCAGGTCCGAAAAGGTCCCATTCTTTCCAGGCGTGTACCCAACAAAAAGACCATCCAGAAAGGTATGGTTATAAATAAGTAGAGTGATAGAGTTCGTCAAAATAATGTTGGTACTTTACATTAAAAAAAAACGTTTAATCGCACTTTGTTAGAGTGGAGGAACTATACTGGACAATTCTTTAGAGCAGAAGCCATGAAAGTACATATAAAAAAGCGAGCCCCACAGCCCGACGATGGGCAAGAGAGAAAGCCTTTCTGTACGTGAAGGATCATTAATGAGACGAACAGCTCTTCTTTGAATAGAATCAAGAATGCTTAGGGTTGTGGGGGACGCCATGCCCCAGATATGAGAACAATATTCCAAGGGAGGTCGGATTTGGGACACATATAAAGTGTATAAATTAGAAGCGGAAAAATACTTTTGGCTCGAAAGAGAAATCCAAGCTTTTTTGACGCTGCTGTGGCTATAGATACAATGTGTTTATGCCAGTTATGGTTACTTTCAAATGTGACGCCCACAAGATCGAAGTTGTCTTTGCTCTGTAAAACTTGGCCGCTCATAAGTAGAGGATAAGTATTTGATGACTCTTTACGCGACAAGGAACATGATTGTGTTTTAGATGCATTAAAATGAACGAGATTTTTGGCGCCCCAATCCAATTGTTTATATCGATATCTTGTACTGTTTTTCATTAAATAACGTTTTTAAAACATACAGCATTTTGTATTAAATAAAAAATTAATTTATTTAAGAAAATCGTTAAAACAAGGTAAAATTTTTAAAAACGGTGTTTGTGAACGACCTAAACTTTTTAGTACGAGTAAAATCTATTATAATAATTTTATCATATTTTAATGATTTTTTTATTACACACAAAATGCTGGTTTGTCTGTTTCTAAAATGCGATTTTTTACAAAACGATACAAGATATTAATTCCAATTAGTGATAGATTTTTGTAAAAGAAAGATGAAGGTTATCCTGTCAAAAATATATACATGAATTTAAAAAAATCATCTCACCCTGTATATTCTCGACTTGCTGAACAGCCGTTTACCTATAAAAAGAAGTATAAGGATAAGGGTATTTAGTAGCCCAAATATCATTGGTATTGTGGCAATAGTTTTAAAGTTATACTTGAAATAAGGTTTGAAGGTCAATAGATCCTAACGAAGCGCGATAAAACTTTTTTATAATATTCTAACATTATTTTGGGTTACCTTGACCGGACACCTTGTATACCGAAGAGAGTTATGACATAATCTCAACTTTATACAGTTCGGGGAAGCGAGGAAGGGCATTATAACAGGGAACAATTGATAAGATGTGTAAAGTCACTATATTCAGCTGATGATTAATCCAGTGGTGTCCAACGATGATACATTTTGTTTTACGCTGTTTTAAAAGGTATGTTTGTTAACGGGTGAATTTACAATTCTTTTTATATAAAGTTAAAGAAGTAAAAGAACTTAATCAGAAAAATGTAAAATATTTTGGTTATCATTTTTATTACGACAGCTCGCAGAAACAACAGTGTTTCGAGTGTGAATATATGTAAGTGGAACTTTACAAAAAGCTTTACCTACTATCTATAAATTTTAGTGATTACTTATGGGTTTTCATAAAGTAAGGTTCATATCAGTGAAAACAATACTTAGGTCTCTTCCGCACCATTTTCTTTTAAGTTACCATGACTTTTAAGTAGCTCATTATCGCACCACTTTTATAAATTGATGTTAAGAACCTAATTTGTCTGATTAATGCACTTTTCTTGTTAAAATAAACAACCGTTGAATGAAAGACCGGACGCGACTGAAAGTGTGTTTAAACCTCCGAAAATCAGCCGTTTTAATGTATACAACATCCCAATTGTTTATTTCTCCTCCATATGCGAGTCTATAGCGTTAACATGATACATCTGAGCTGGCGTCTGTATACAGAGTTGAAAATTAAAAATGTGTCAGCAAATTGTACAAATAAATTGATGAATATTTTTGGCATGTTTTACCAAGTATCAAGTTAATTCGTTACACTCTTCTTAACTTTTAATTTTTTTATCAAAAAAAGATAAATAAAAATATAGAACACCCTGTATATTGTATAACTAAAAGAGTTTTAAAAAGTGAACATATTTGATACCTATAATTATCATAGATAGTTCTGGAAATATGGCCATATAAATATTGTTAAATTTCCATTATACCTACAGAAGTAAGCTTACAGCAAGTAGTATGGTAACGCCCAATTCATATTTTTAATTCTTTTTCCTACGACCACTTGTGAAAATAGCAAATAGCACACTGGTTTCATACATAGAAAATGCGTTATATCACACTAGTGTTGCAAAGTACTTTACAACACTCGTGTGATATATATTATGATGTCATTCGAAAAACTGCTATTGGTTTTTCAAGTGACATATTTATTGTAGTGACAGTAAAAAAAAACTTTTACTTACCTTAAACAGTAGAACCGAAATTAGCGAAAATCATCTTATTAACGTTAAGTTACTACACAGTATAAGCTTTCTTGTAATATTAAAAAGAGTAATAATAAAATTTCCGAAAAAATAAAAACATAAACAAAAATAGACATAACCACAAAAAACAACTTTCACTGACTGCTGACTCAGTGGCACAGTGTTGTCAGGTAAGTAGATCAAATTAAAAATTTCCCTCCTACCTTTGAGCACGCACTTCATAGAGGCAGCCTTACCGCTTGACCGTTCGACCTAAATCGCCAGAGAAAAAACTTCTATAGATCAAATTCCTTTCTCTCTGTCTTCGTGTACTCAAACAACTAGTTAAATCTTTTTTTTAAATCCCTTAATTAAACCTGAGGCTAATACACACTTTAGGAATCCACTTTCTTTTATCCATTCGTAAATAGAATCAGACCCTTCCGACATTGCCAAATGCTTTCCATATTTTGCATGGTATAACGGACGTTTAGTAGCTGTGTTAGTATAGTCGTTTTTTTATTACTTTTAGGACTTTAGGTTATGCATTTACAATTTTCATATTTTTTATATTTTTTCTTAAAAATATGAGAAAAAAAAATGTAATTTTTACTTAATTTTATATGTGATGTTCAGTTTTATTAACTCGTTTTAACAATTTTACCCCACCCAGCACCCCTTTTCACTCCCCGGTCCCGTAAGTTTGTTTACTGATATTTTTTAAAAAACGGAATATTTTGGATATGCGCCACTTACGTTTTATTTAGAAGAAGTGTCTAAAATATGTAAGTATCAATAATTTTTAAAAAACCCTTAAAATAACAGAAAACCGTATTAAACTATTACCGTTATTACCTAACCAAACCATACAATTTTTATAAGTGAGGGCCTTTTTAAATTCCAAAATGATAAAAGTTACATAATGCTTCTAGGTAGGTGATTTTCGATGTAAAAATATTGTCAAAACAGTATAATATAGCATTGAGGAAAAGTACATATCACACTAGTGTTACAAAGTAAAATTCACCCTAGTGATGCAAAGTTCTCAATTGTTTTTTTATTTTTTCTGTAAAGACAAATTTTAATTTTATTTTTTGGTGAATAATTTGTGGTCGTAGAAAAATAGTGTACAGTACTCGTGTGAAAATGACTTTCTTACACTCGTGGGTTTGTCGCACTCGGCTAACGCCTCGTTTTCCACACTTGTAATGTAATATACTATTTTAAATTTGGATGACTCTTTGTTTCACGTTCGAATAGTGCGAACGTCGCGTAGGGAATTACAGAATTTCCCCCGGTGTGGCGGTTAGAGGAGCTGTACGGGCGTTTTTACCTTCGGGGATCGAGTAAAGATTTACGGTAAATTGATGGTTTCTTTCTTCTGGCGCTGTAAACGAAGATTCCTATAAGCTGATGGTATTCTGTTCAGTAGTGAACACGAGGTGTTTCTCAAATGGCAGGAAATGGATGGGGGTACCACGAAAACTGTCAGTAGTGACAGTGCAGGCTATACGTAAAACGGGGTCAATAACAGAAAAAGCAAAGCAAATTTGGATGGCATATGCAGTGACCGCCAAGAAGTTAGACAAATATGAAATTTTTCTTTATTTTTGAAAATAATGAAAAAAACTTTTTTGCAATCAGATCCGCTTATCGAGTAACCTACAATTCAATAATGTCGTTCAGCTTATGGGCGCCTGTTTGGGAGATAATTATAATAATATTAAGTAAATTAAAATATCAAAAAATAAGACTAGTTGGCTCGATCCCTAAAAAGTTAATGAAAAAAGGTGTTTGAAATTTAATTTTAGGCCGATGCAATGGGGAAAATGTAAAACAAAATGTTAACAAAAAATAATCCAAAAAACAATTCAGTTAATTTACGTATCTCATTTTTTTCTTTAAAATAAGTGATGCATTGACTAAAATTACCATAATATAAGTTTTTTTTCACATTTTAAACGGGAAAATTAAAAAACTTCGATATGGCAAGTTATCTAAGTTTGTACACTAAGGCTATATTGTAATTTAAAAATCTAAACCAGATATATGTCTTACAGCCTACCTATGTTGCAAATATATTTGGTATAAAATGTGCAATATCATTA
Source organism: Listronotus bonariensis (assembly GCA_014170235.1). NCBI lineage: Eukaryota > Metazoa > Arthropoda > Insecta > Coleoptera > Curculionidae > Listronotus > Listronotus bonariensis. The sequence goes on from JACEGR010009367.1 coordinate 12,479, forward strand.
TCAATCAGTTAGAGTTTAAATTATTGGTTGCTTGACTTAAATTAAAATATAAGAAGAAGACTAATAGAAATAAACTAATATACATGGATTGCTGGATCAGTAATGAAATGGACTTTATGATAAGAAAACTTTTAAAACTTTTTAGGAGGATTTTTGTCGGACAAGTTAACCACAAAGTTTTACATGCAATTTTTTGTCAAATTAACACATTTATTTCCTGCTACCCCTGTACGCTACCACCAACGAAAATTGTTGTAAGAAGAAAGTTGGTCGTCTCGTCAAAATGAAGCTTCTCACGAAAGATTAGCTTGTTAGTAATGACTTGGAAAAATGGTCCAGGGATCCCTAACTAAATATAAATATTAAAGTAAAAAGGTAACTAAACTAATAATTGGTAACTAGACCGAACCCCGTCGAATTTCCACCGGTTTATAATTATACAAAAGAAAATAAAACAAAACGCATCAAGGGAGCAGGTGCAGCACAAACCTTGTGCAATAAAATGCAACAAAATGCAATAAAATGCAATAAAATGCTTATAACCTATCATTTGTGTTACGCCAGGCGGTCCTCCACTAATAATACATCAAACACGAAACATGCAACATGTCACGTAAATAATAATTTACCACATAAAGCCTTAATATTAGTTACCCCCTGTACCATCGAACAGGGTTTTCATTTATATTTTGCCACCTACATTTACCTATAACCAAAAAGTTAGAAGAAAAAGAAGAGAAACATCAAAAACTAAAATTAATATGAAAATATAAACTTTTTAAATGGAAAACCACTAATAAAATTATTAAAAAATAATAACTGTTTGAAAACCACTAATAAAATGGATTATTATAAGTAACTTTTTGGTAAAAATGGAATTAATTTAGAAATACAGTTAAAAATGCATTTTCAACATGTTAGTTTAATAAATGAAAATTTCTTTATAAAGTCCTTGGGCAGTCATGCAATTAAGTTCCTAATAATAAAACTTTTAAAACCTTACCTTTTTAGGGTGGTTTCCTTTAACGAACCTATCACGAATATTCATACCGCTTTATATGGAAGCGTCGCTTCAACTCAACCTGTCAATGTCAAATGATTTGGGTGTCGGAATGGGCGAACTCGTCCCTTTTTTGTCGGACAATTTTACCACAATGTTTAACATAAAACTTTTAAACATTGTGCCAAAAATCGTTAGTGTTACAGTCACGAAACCATAAGACCCATGAACATGTTCTGGGTATCGGATTGGACGGGTCTCGTAACTGTAACCCTTACAATTCTTGGCACAATGTTTAAAAATTGCATGTAAAACATTGTGGTAAACTTGTCCGACCAAAAAGATGCGTTTGTCCAGTTCGACACTCGAAACATTTGACATTAATAGGCCGAGTTAACGCGCCGCACATGCACAGGCGAATTTCGGGGAAAAGCTGGTCAAAAATATTTTTTCTCGGGCGATAGAAAAAATTATTATATTTGTAAGATATCTTTATAATTACATTATAGAGATAATATTTTATCGATTTTACAAATTTACTTTTCCTTAGCCCCCTCCTCTATAAATAAATTAGGTGTAAAGACGCAATTGATTAAACACTCTATATTTCTGTAAGTAATTATGCGATTTTTAAATTGTTTACTATTTTGGTGTGCTTAAGGCTACAAGATTACAAATTTATTTTAGCGAGTAGCCATTTTCATAAAATTCAATATTGCCGACATTTTTGAAAAATCAGGATTTTTATCCCTCTGAACTAATTTTGTGAGCAACTGAGCAACGCTTTACCCAATTATATTTTTTGCAAAACAATCTTATCCAGCATTGGTTAAGAAATAGAATTATGTCTATATTAATATATTTTTTCAAAGTAATATTATATATATTTTTTAAAATATTCTTACAATATATTTGTCAATTTCGAAAGATTAGCTTCTAAAATTGGTCAAAATTATTTAAATCAATATATTAGACCCCTTAAATTTTAATACTTAGGGCAAAATAAAAACTAATTTTTATTAGTTCTTTATTCATTAAAGGTATTTATAGTTATTACACATGAAAAATAATTAACGAATCATGTCCAATAATCCAATATTTAACCTAATTTACATAATTACTTATTCTAAAAGAACTATAGCATCCTCATTTTCTATACTTTTATCGTCACTATAATCTTTATCTATATTTTCAAGGACTGGTTTTTTAAAAATGCCAAAACGAAGGATTTGCTTGAGTTTTTGGCAAATATTTTTTATGTCTGATATTAAAACACAAAAAATACTAAGAGTACAGAATATATCCTCCATGTTTTGTTTTCTGGAAAATGTACTTGACTAAAATTACCGGTTCTAAAAAAAAAAATTAAGCGATCTTCGTAATCGTAAATAAAATTGTCCGCCATCTTAGATTTTATATTGGCGGAAATATTTTACTCTAAAATTTAGTTTATTTATTTCTAAACGATGTTTGATTTATAAAAATTGGGCTAATTTAAGTTATTAAAAAAGTATATTTTGTGTTTTTATTCAATATTATCAATATATAAAAAATTGCACCTAAAGCAATTAAAAAAAATGGCATGGTCGCAAATTCTCGCAGCAACTTTAACTTGGCTCTTATTAGGGACCAACCAAATCAAAATTCTAACCTAGTATGAATGCGGAGAAACGAGGAGAAATATATTTTTTGTCTAGAGAAAAATAAAAAGTCGATATTTTTATGAATTTTTTGACTACACAATATTTAAAAAATCAAAATAAGTAAAAAGCTTTGGATATTTTGATTCCATAATCATTTTTAAACCGTACTTTCCACCAGCAATGGGCTCCATACCGCTTCTTCAAACCTTTCACAGTAACTTGGTAAAAAATTAAACTTTAAAATCACTAATTTTTAATCGCCCTTTAATAAATTAGATACTATTTCCATGGAACTTCAACTTTGAACTAAAATATTTTTGATAGTGGTAGGAATATAAATAAGAGGGGGTGGTTTTTGATAGCCAGTTACCTTAGCAACAAAAGTACAATGGATTAAATCCACATTTATGAGGTTGATATTTCCGATTTATGACCAGGTTTTCTCGGAAATTCGCCTGTGTGCGCCACTTCCATATACGGCGGTATAAATATTCGTGGTAGACGTCAAAAGAAACCCAAATTAAAAGGTTATAAAACTGATATGAATATAAAGTCGTTTTTATTACTGACCCAGGGACTAAAACTTTAAAGTAAAAAAATCCATCTTAAAATACCGAAAGAAAAAAATTATTTTAAAAAGATAGTACTACTTTAAGTACAATTAAATATATAAAAAACCTTGCGTACTTATATTAAAAAGTAATGAGTGAGGCTAAAATATTTTTAATTAAACATTTTGGAAAATCCGCTAGTAAAGGCAACAGACGATTTATTTTAAACCTGCATTTATAATTTATGGTTACGGAAAAGGTGGCAAACGTTTTGTTTACTTTGTTCTATTTTAAATCAATAGCTTTTATAAAACTTTTTTTTAGTTTCTTTTCAGATCAAGGTGTAGCTTATCGGTTATCCTTGTATTTTATTACTACAGGGTGTCTCTAAAAGGTCTGTACAAAATGCTAACACAAATTCTTTGGGCCAAAATACAACGATCTAACGCAATTTACCTTAGTCCAAAATTTGACTGTTGGGAGATAGATACAGGGTGTTAAATTTTTAATTTTATTTTGGGTATTTTAAAATATTTTCTTTACCATTAAACATTTTTTCACCAAATTTGGTAGTGGGAGGTTTTTTAGGGTTGGAAATCGAAAGCTGCTTATCGTTTTTCCATAAAATGTAGAGGAAGCCACCTGCAGAGTGTCCAAGTAAAAAAATAAATGGAAACACTCTGTATCTTGCCAACCAGCAACCTTGCGACTAAGGTAAATTGCATTAGATCGTTGTATTTTGGCCCAAAGATTTTGTGGTAGCTCTTTGTACAGACCTTTAGAGATACCCTGTATAAAATTTTTACTTTAGATTTATTTAAAAATGCACATAAGTAAAGAAGTAAAAATAATTACCCTTTATATTTTTACAAAGAAATATTGACCTAGTAAAAACAGATAGAGTGCATTCAACTTAAACAAGCCTACTAACTACTAACTAATAATTCCTTAATTTGTACAGGGTGTCCAATTTTGATTGCAACAGCGGGGTGTCTCAGTTATTATTAAACATAGAACCTTGCTTTTTTGCCGAACCTGACATATTTTGTTATAAAACAAATGATGACATAAACCAAAACGTCATAACCATCTTAGTTTTTAAGCTACAGAGCGATTTTGAAATTATGACACACAGATGCTTACTCTTGTATTTCAGTTGACTGAGACTTACCAATCAATAATTTTGCTTAAGAAAATAAGTCCATAACTGGATTTACGTAATAAAAAAATCATTAAGAGGTTAATTGGCAATATCCAATTTTAAAAATTGTAATGTAAGCACTACCACTGTACATTAATTAAATCAATTAAAAAACTGTAGACTGATTTGTTTGCATGACCTACTGCAAAATTTTGGATCTGAGTTATGGAAATGAGAATTTTGTCGATGATTAATAATTAATAATATTTTAGTATTTTAACTAAGAAATCCTGGCAATTTTTACCTATTTATTAGTATTTAGTAAGGTACACGCCAAATGGGACCGCTTTGCCTAAAACAATATTAAGAAACCCCCTCCTTCCAAAAAAAAACAAATAAAAAATTACACAAAGGAAAACTAAAAATCGAAATTGTCACGATAACATTAAGTAAACTAAAAAACTAAAAGTTACCTTTTATTTAGGTCTAAAATTTAAGCTTTAATTAATCTTTAGAAAGTTCTAAAAATCTTATGACATTAAAGGTACGCGCACATACGTCGGCATCGGATGGACGGTACGGTTATCTTTTGCGCCTATCTGTTTCATTTTTAAAGGGCTAATAGATGTACTGGGGGTATAAAACTACTCGGTTAAAACCCTCCGGTAGGAATCGGCTTAAATTTTTGTCAAATAACGCAATTTTTGGCCTGTATCGCACATATGAAACGATAATGGCCGGATTTTAATTAAAGTTGTTATATTCTCGCGGGATTTTTTAAATACGGTGCCAACCGCCCGCACATAGGTGCACTGCTCCATTTAATTTCACTAAAACCATTTTTTCCGATCCGTACCGTCCGTCCGATGCCGACGTATGTGCGCGTACTTTAAATGTCCTAACCAATAAAGAACTTATCTTTAATTTTTACTTGTTTATAATAAAATTAAACATAAAATTGCTTTAATTTTAATTAATTTTAGATAATTATTTAATTAAATCGGTACATTTTGGACCAAGTAGTCACAAAAAAATAGATGGCTAAATCCATTTTTCCGTGACTCCTGGTCCAAAAATTAACAGTTTACTTGCATATATGGCATACTTAAAATCATAAATTAAAAATGTTTTGAAGTAAAATGATAAAAGGCAGCGAATATAGCGCCAATACTTGTGTGTATATAACCAACCTGTTTTAGCGCTCCTTCGACGTCAAAAAACCAACAAGCTTTGAATCGCCGACAACGTCCACGCTATGTATGCGACGTGGAGTAGCGCGGCAAATTGTTGCAAGTCTGGACGCGCCATTAGATGCAAATTTCGATTTTGCGGGAAATGATTCTTTTAGTTAAATATTTATTTACTTTTTTAATCAATTGTGTTTAGTTTAATTAGTATTTGTGACTCCTCTTTTATATTTATATTAATGTGTAGCAATTTTAACGACTTATTTTTTTAACTTATAGAAAAATAAATAATAATTGAAGTCCGTTTTCGTTTTTATGCCGATAAAAAAATTATTTATGGCGGATACTATAAACTTTAACACAAAAATTGTCTACTTACAAAATAAAAATTGACTTGTTTCAAGACTTTTTATAGGTATACAGGGTGTCCAAAACTCTGTGAGGAATCTATTGAATTTATATAGAATACATAAAATTAATGTGACACTAGTTGACATAAAAATTTTTTTTTGGAAATCGGTTTTTCTTGACTAACTTTTATAGTACTTAGTATAATAATTTTTTTTTACGATAAATACCAGCTAGGATCCCTTAAAATAATACCCTTGTATAAACATTTGCCTTCATTAGTTAGACTATCCCATACACAATAGTACTAATTACTTTAAGGGGGGCTAAGGTCAAATCGTACAAAAAAGCCATGTTTTCGTGATTTTTTTTCTGACGACACAGTTAAAATTTATTTACTCAACCAATGGTACATTAAAGTATGACATTCGAAGAATGTTTCATCAAATTTTTACAAAAAATATTAAAAAATACGGCAATGGCAGCAATTGTTCAGACGTGTCTCGAAAAAAGTTGAATTGCGGTGCCCTCATAACTTGGTGCTGGATCATCCGAAATCAAAAATCAAAGTTCATTCGTTAGATAATAGTTTTCCCCAGGTAACGCTGTCGAGTTTTTTTTTCCAAATTTTTTTCATTTTTTCGAACACTTTGAAGTGAAAAACACAATTTTGTGGGAAAAATCGGCTAATTTGTTATTGCAAAATCAAAATTATGAAAAAAAAAACTCGACAGCGTTACCTCGTAAATGATGTACAGAAATAGTGTTTAAAATTTCAAAAGGATCGGTGCAGTAGTTTTGGAGTTATCAGGGGCACCGACTTTGAAAACGTGAGTTGTGAATTGAATACCTTACCCCCCTTAAACCAATGCGCTTAAAAAAATCTCGACAGCGTTACCTCGTAAATGATGTACAGAAATAGTGTTTAAAATTTCAAAAGGATCGGTGCAGTAGTTTTGGAGTTATCAGGGGCACCGACTTTGAAAACGTGAGTTGTAAATTAAATACCTTACCCCCCTTAACCCTGTATAATAAAAAATATATATTTTTCTAAAAAGCCCAAACTCTAAGCTAAAATAAAGTACCTTAAATGTAAGTGTTTTTATGAAAAACAACTTTTGAAAAAGTAGGCTTGTATTTGATGTGTATGTTATGCATTATCTAGCTTAAATTAATATTATTATGGGAGGGTCCACAATGGTGCAATAATTTATTTTTGTCGTGATAATAAAAAAATTGATAGGTTTTTTAATACCATTTGCAACAAAAAGCCCATTTTTTGGCGGTTCCCACCAAACAAATATTTGTTTTTGTAAAAACGCGTTAATTTATCGACATCTAACAGGAGAAGCTTTTTAAGCAAAGGATTTAAGCTAGAGTTCAAACGTTGTTAGTTCAACACCGCAACGTCATACTTTGATAGCAGTATGGATGGTGGAGCGGAAGGATAACCATCTGAATGTTTTAAAAAGTGTCCGTCAAAAGAAGCAACTTAAGGTGGCGCCACAGTAGCCAGAGGAGATTTTTTAACCAATGAGCATGAACTGTTAGAGTAAGATACATAATGAAAAAGGACACATAGATACGAAATAAAAAAGGAAAGAAATACCAAAATCCCTCCACTGGCTACTGTGGCGCCATCCCAATTTGCTGGTCCTATTCCGATGGCCACTTTTTCAACTTGTCCGCCATAAAAGATGGTTATCCTCCCCTCCACCATCCATAGATAGCAGGAAGATGCCCCAACACAGGTCTCATCGACTACATAAACTCTACATTTACAATTTGCGATAGCTAGTTAATTCTGTGCTACAATTAACGGATATCTGTGGTAAAAAAATACATAGCAAGTCGGTGGCTTTATATGCAAATATTGAGTTGTTGATAACTTAGCTGTGTTAAACTTACAACGTTCGTACTTTACCCAAAAATACTTATTTTATTCATTCATTAAACAGGGTGTAAAAATAATTAATAATATTGTGTAAGAGTTAGTCCGCCCCTGGTGAACTAATGAAGGCAAAAGTTTTACAAGTATACCATTTTAAGGAGTTCTAACTGATATTTATCATATTGAAAAAATATCTTATTATACCAAATAATATAAAAGTTATTCAAGATGAACCGATTTTCGGTGACGCGGGCGTCTCTACGTAAAGAGGGTTTTTGGGAAAATATTTTATACAAACTTGTCACATTATTTTTATGTGTATGAATTCGACAGATTGCCCACATATTATTGGACACCCTGTATAAATAAGGAAACTATACGGGGTCTTTGCACACGAAAACGATTTTCTGCCGATAAACAATATTTTACGAGGTTAATCCATTCCTATTTAAACCAAAGCATGTTTTATGCATATTGTTGTATACCCAGAAGCAAATAAGTTTTATAGCAACAGCACGGCCGCTTTTAAAATCAAACGAAACACTAAATTTTATGACTTTTAAAAGAGAATCAAGTTTTTCGAAATTAACCCAAAGTTGTAAAAGTAACCCTGTTTTATTACCCTCAATGCGTATTCGAATCAAGCGGATTAAGTTAATTTACCAGTTCGACCTAAAAGGTATTCTTAATCAAATTACATGCAGAATTCAAACTGGAGTAAATTAATTAGAGGCCTACATCATTGGTAGTAATACAAGTACGTGGATTTTAGAATACTGGCTCATTCTTGAATAAAAGATTACACTGGGCTCCACAACAAGTATAGTCATGAGTAGAGGAGCAAATATTCACAACAAAGTAAGTAATTATGCGCATATATATGCAAGCATTTTTATCAACATATGCATAAAATATATATATCATTAAATGCAAATATTTTTATTCTAAAATAAAACAAGTAAGTAATAAAATTATATAAGAAGTAGTAATATATTACAAAAAAGAATAACAGTATAATAACAAAATGGGATTTAAGGGAAGATTAAACCAACTATAAATAATATTAATTATTATTATTAAAAAACAATAAACAATTAAATACTTTTAAAAATGTTCCACTAAATAATTATGTCTTTGGTCTTGGTACATATACAGGGTGTTCGGAAAATGCGTTAGGAAATTTTAAGGGGTCATTCTGCAATGTATAATAATGTTAGTAAGTCCTTTGACAAAATTTCGAAATCTCCATGGTTACCAAGTTACAGGGGTTAAAAGTTCAATTTTTATTTGTGTTTTCGCCATATTACACAAGAATCGAGCTTTGCAGATTCTAAAATTTTAAGATAAAAGTACTTTTTTTTAAACCGCTAGAGGGCTCTTTACCTAAAAGGTAAAATGTATTTACATCATAACTTTTATTTTGACACATATCGTAAAGCTGGGGGCGCCATTTTATAGACAATGAAAACCTAAAAATAAATTACTTTTATTAAAGTCGATAAACCCCACCGTTTAGCTACCAATCGACATCAAAGTTTTCATTTATTTCAATCAAATTACCTACATACACACTGGGTGACCAGTAACTCAGTAGAAAACTTTAAGGAGTGATTCTATAATTTAAAATTAAAAAAACTGTATATGAACATATGTCCTAATCGTCTTAGGTTTTGAACTACGGTGTGTTAAATATTTAAAACCTCTTTTTTAATTTTTAACACCTCGTAGTTTAAAAACTAAGACGCTTAGGACATATATTCAAATAAAGTTTTTTTCTTATTTTTCGTTGTAGAATCGCCCCGTAAAGTTGGTCGGTTGAGTTACTGGACACCCTGTATGTATTTAAAGGTACCTTATTTTTAAAGCTTTCGATTGTTTTTTTCAATTTAGTTCAATAAATATTATGGTAAAATCTTTCCATATTTTGTTGAGTAACCATAAGCAGCGGTGTCATTAGAGCTGAATTAGAAGAAAAATAAGAATTTTTCTTAACATATTTTTAGAACAATGTATGTATCTAAAGCCCCAGTTTTGAACGATAAACTGCGGCGATGGCCAAAAAAAATTTAAAGCAATTTGATAAATTTTGTTTAATCACTCGACCTTTTAACAAGAGAAATGAAATGTCGTTAAATTAGTGGCAAGGATGTCTTTTGTTCATATCATGTAGGAGCTTTAACTTTGTTCGTAGAGGTTTTTAAAAATTATTATTAGGTGCTTACCAATCTGTTTAGTGCCTAAACACACTATCATTAAAAAATATTGCCATTACGTACTATAAATACCTATGTATAACCTGAATTTGAAACCGAGGTCAAGCTATTTAGAATAAGGATGGTATTTAATTAAAAAATATAAGCCGAAAATGTGACTGTTTAAGCGTCAATAAATAAAAATCAGTTAAAGATAGACATACAATACCTTTATTAAAAAACACTAAACATTGACCAAAGAATAGAAAAAATTTTAACAAAAAGGGCGTTCTAATTACAAAAGCAACATTTATGGCGTTAGTCTTTTGTTTTTTATGCAATTGTTTTTTTACAATGATTTTCCAATTCTCCTAGCTAAATTAGCTATCTAGAATTCCTTAAAAATATAAGAAAAGTAAAAAATATGCCATTTTTCCTCTTAAATAGAATACCCTGTACTATTACAACCATAATAATATAAATAAATTAAAAGACCAGCCCACAAGCTAAAAATCAAATTCAACTTACACAATTTAAACTCTTATTTGGGTATTTAAACTATTTAGAAGAAAGCCCACCGTAACGCCAAAAGTAATCGATTTAATTTCCCTACCATGGCTTCACTAATAGCGAATAGGAGCATTGTCTTCAAAGATATGCTTGAAAATAAAGTTTTGTATTTTAAATCAAGTTTCAATAAAGGCAGACCAGTGATACCTAATGGCCAAAAGTTTCAGTTTTGATGGAATCACCCTAATGTAATAAAGATAAGCAGCATGTGGGTAAAATCAACATAGTTGTCCGTTATAACCTTAATTTAAATGTTTGCCTGTTTGCGTAGGAAATTTACTAACCTCGGTTTTGGTCCTGAATATTGAAAAGGGATTAAAAAGTCAGTAAAAATAGAGATACAGTAAAACGAAGAAAGGTTTGTTTAATACATAACTATAAATTTAAAGTAAAGAAGCTAACAAACATGACACATAACAACTCTTTTTTCTTGAAAATACAGTATTTTTTTATTATGTGTTTAAAAAGACCTATAAAAAGTTAGGTTAAGTGGTGGAAAACATTTTATTCTTTAATTTCGATATATTTTTAGTGCTAGTGCTAGGCAATGTACCGGGTTTTCAATTATATTTTGCCACTTTTAACTATAATAAGAAAGATAGAAAGAAATGTCTTGCATAAAAGTTTTATAGTTTTTCATCTATTATCTTTTGAGGATAAGAAAAGAAACAAATGAACATTAAAAATTAAAAAAAAATGAAGAGGTAAACTTTTTTAATGAAACACTCTGTATAATATGTCTACATTAAAAACCTTTTTTAAAATCCTTACAAAAATTCTATATTTGATATATTTATCTTTATTAGTTTTTTTAAATATGACCACCCAAATCTAAAAATATAAGGTATAATTTCCTAACACTCACCTACTAATTGAGCTGAGACTGTGGATATAACGGAAGTCACATTTCCATTTAAATGGCCATATTTCAGAAAGTATTAAAGATAGATATATTAAATGTGGTAAATTTAAAATATTATATTTTTTTATAAAAAAGTTCCTATTAATATATATGTTAGAATTTGCTTTTTTCTGAGATACCTGTCTGAGATATCTGGAAAACGCTTCAACCGATTAGGATAAAATTTAATACACCTATTTAATGTAATAAAGGGCTTGTAAACCTCTACCTAGATTAAGATTGTTGGGTTCAGTGGCCTCTCAATGACCATCTAGCCAAAGTATTGAGAAAAATGTGTGCCACTGACTGCCTGAAGTTTTACTATTTTTTTGTCGATTAGGCAATTAAAAATGCAACCTTCAATTTCCTGTATTTTCTTCGTGTTTCGCTTTGTTTTCGAGAAAATAAAAATTAATGCCACTTTAAATGATACTAAAAGTATTTATAAACAGCATAAGACAAAATCCAAAATGAAACAATAATAATAGGGAAAATGACGATTTTCTACAAAATACACGACTGCTTATTTATTTTAGGGCAAACATTTGTTTATTTTTGGTTTTTACTATGTTGTCAGTAGAGTGGCAGCACTATAGCGAGCAGGTCTCGGCAGCACTATAGCGAGCAAATCCGTGCCAGGCTCAGCTGAAGTATTTAGAATCTTGCGCAACGCGTTGTTTAGGGTGTGGTCCCTACTATCTGTCAAACCATAAATGTCATCTGTCAAATGTCAAATGTCACCTGTCACCTGTCATATGTCAAAAATCACGTGACTAGGAAAATGGCCGCCATGCGTAGGATACTTGCGCTCATCCCAACCCCTAACGCAAAATTAGAATTTTTATGCCCTAAGTCACCACGTGCTAAATAGGGGTAGCACCAGACGTCATCACCTATAAATTAAAAAAGTCCGCGGAGCTGGGATTCGAACCCATGACACCTGCGTGACAGCCCAACACCTGTGTGAGAATCCAACGCCATATACCACTAGGCCATTGGAGGATCTGATAATTAAAACGCTAAACGGGGTATAATTGAAACCCAGGTATTAGTAACAGTTTTTAAAGTATATTTCTGTTTCTAGTAGATCGATTTTAGTTGTTCTTTTTGCTAATAATTTAATTTTTTATAAATCTACAAATATTAATACTAAAATGTTTAATAATTATGTTATTTGAGTGTAAATAGGGCCTTAACAGTTTTTAACGTATATCTTGGCTTCTAGTGGTTTGATTTTAGTCATTCTTTTTAAACAATTATTTTTAATAAATATATTAACACTAATTTTTAAATAAATATGTTATTTGAGAGTAAATAGGGCCTTAACAGTTTTTAACGTATATTAGAAATACAGGGCTGTTTTGGAAATACAAGGCTGTTTTTAGAAATACAGGGCTGTTTTTGAAAATACAGGGCTGTTTTTAGAAATACAGGGCTGTTTTTGAAAATACAGGGCTGTTTTTAGAAATACAGGGCTGTTTTTGAAAACACAGGGCTGTTTTTAGAAATACAGGGCTGTTTTTGGAAATACAGGGCTGTTTTTAGAAATACAGGGCTGTTTTTGAAATACAGGGCTGTTTTTAGAAATACAGGACTGTTTTTAACGCATGCGTAAGACCGTCAATAGGACGTAACATGGCGGATTATGAAGATATGCGCCGACCGCCACGTACAGAGGTTGCGCCCACGCCTTATGACATAACCTTAAACTCATATAGTTCTTACGCATTCGCGAAAATGACGTCAACATAACCTAGAACTCGGACACGTTATGATTGAAACATAACCTGTATCTATCCGGATAGCTCTCGCCCCGCGTCTAACAATTAGGCCTCCGGGTCCTGCGATAACGCCCTCACTCATTTAAAAGACGGCAAAATTACTGCTTTTTAAATAAGAACACTGTTATTTGACGTCTTTTAAATAATTATACTGTAATACACTGTTTATTAATAAAATAACAGTGATATAATTTAAAAGACGGCAAATAACAGTGTTCTTATTTAAAAAGCAGTAATTTTGCCGTCTTTTAAATAGTGGGGGCGTTATCGCAGGACCCGGAGCCCTAATTGTTAGACTCGGGGCGAGGGCTTATCCGAATAAATTTTAGGTTATGTTTCAATCATAACAGTGTCCGAATTTCTAGGTTATGTTGACGTCATTTTTCGCGCATGCGTAAGAACTATATAAGTTTAAGGTTATGTCATAAGGCGTGGAGCGCAACCTCTGTACGTGGCGCTCGGCGCATATCTTCATAATCCGCCATGTTTACACTCCTATTGACGGTCTTACGCATGCGTTAAAAAACAGCCCTGTATTTCCAAAACAGTCCTGTATTTCCAAAAACAGCCCTGTATTTCCAAAAACAGTCCTGTATTTCTAAAAACAGCCCTGTATTTCCAAAAACAGCCCTGTATTTCTAAAAACAGCCCTGTATTTCCAAAAACAGCCCTGTATTTCTAAGAACAGCCCTGTATTTTCAAAAACAGCCCTGTATTTCTAAAAACAGCCCTGTATTTTCAAAAACAGCCCTGTATTTCTAAAAACAGCCCTGTATTTTTAAAAACAGCCCTGTATTTCTAAAAACAGCCTTGTATTTCCAAAAACAGCCCTGTATTTCTAATATACGTTAAAAACTGTTAAGGCCCTATTTACTCTCAAATAACATATTTATTTAAAAATTAGTGTTAATATATTTATTAAAAATAATTGTTTAAAAAAGAATGACTAAAATCAAACCACTAGAAGCCAAGATATACGTTAAAAACTGTTAAGGCCCTATTTACACTCAAATAACATAATTATTAAACATTTTAGTATTAATATTTGTAGATTTATAAAAAATTAAATTATTAGCAAAAAGAACAACTAAAATCGATCTACTAGAAACAGAAATATACTTTAAAAACTGTTACTAATACCTGGGTTTCAATTATACCCCGTTTAGCGTTTTAATTATCAGATCCTCCAATGGCCTAGTGGTATATGGCGTTGGATTCTCACACAGGTGTTGGGCTGTCACGCAGGTGTCATGGGTTCGAATCCCAGCTCCGCGGACTTTTTTAATTTATAGGTGATGACGTCTGGTGCTACCCCTATCTAGCACGTGGTGACTTAGGGCATAAAAATTCTAATTTTGCGTTAGGGGTTGGGATGAGCGCAAGTATCCTACGCATGGCGGCCATTTTCCTAGTCACGTGATTTTTGACATATGACAGGTAACAGGTGACATTTGACATTTGACAGATGACATTTATGGTTTGACAGATAGTAGGGACCACACCCTAAACAACGCGTTGCGCAAGATTCCTAAATACTTCAGCTGAGCCTGGCACGGATTTGCTCGCTATAGTGCTGCCCGACACCTGCTCGCTATAGTGTTGCCCACTCTACTGTTGTCTATGGGTATTT
>JACEGR010009368.1:0-27298 GCA_014170235.1 Listronotus bonariensis
GAAAATTATTGCTTAAGAGAAACCGTAATATTGTTTATATACGGAGAAACATTTTTTATAATTTGTCGATGAAGTTTAATCAAATTTACAAAATAAAATACAAAAAGAGAGTTCAAAATTCAATTTGAAAACTTTTAAAAAATTTTTAAAGAGGGGGGACTAACTAAAAAAATAATATTCTATATACAGTTTAAAAATGTAAATTGGTGCTCTTTGATAAGAAAAAAACAAAAAAGTTTAAAGCAAATAAATCGGCGTGCTTGACTTCGCGGCCGCCTTAGCTATATTTCTTTTATGATATGCCGGTTGATGCAGCTGGTCATCGCACTATGGGATAGAAATTAATTTTTTTGGTCAAAATTCTGAAACTTACCAATCTAACTTAAAATGGGGTGCTTTTTACTGGAAAAATATTATAAAATATTACAAATGCTTATTAGAAACCTAAAATTTATTATCTGTTATTATAAATTTACACCCCCTTAACATTATTATTTTTTATTGTACAAAATAAACCAAAATGTCAGCTTGTTTGGTTAATTCGGTAGTATTCTAATCAATAATCCGATGATTATAATCTTATATGATATACAGGGTACGACAATAGGTATGATTTTTTTAAATGGAATACCCTGAATATTACATCACCACCAAAAAAATACTACATTTGATGTGTCTATCTCAATTAGTTTCGGAAATATGACCATCCAAATCTGAAAAATAATTTTAAATTATTCTTAGAAGCGTAATAGATATACATCTTCCCAACTTTTTTATTTTTCAACGTATAAAATAAATAAAAACACTGTTTTCTTGTGTAGACTCTGTAGAATCCATATCATTCATCAGAATGCTTTTATCTTTTAGGATATACTGTGTAGGACACTACATATTAAATTATAAATGGAAACCTTGTAAATTATAAAAAAAAATCCTGTATCTGTCCTTACACTCAGAAGTAGCAAAAAGTAGAAAGGCAATTGTACGTACAAAAACTGATCTGAAAATCTTTGACAACAGTAGCGAGACTTCGCGAGACTGTATCGGAAACACAACAATAGCTCTTATTATTTAAACTCTTTTTCTTTTTTTAGTAAACAAGGCTAATAATAAACTAAGTAGATTAAATGTTGTATATTTATGTTTACTTAAAATACATTTTTAAGTTTCTTATTACCCCAATAGAAGTTGTGGTATCCTTTTATAATTTTGCGTACATGTAGTTTGGAGTATCTACTTTGAAATACACAGCATGAGCCATTAAAATTTCAAAGTTGCTTTTTGACCAAAATATCCACATAGTATATCGGCGCGTCACTGTATAGGATAGTGGCGCCTTTGTATATAAATAGTCCGATTGCAGGCGGGCTTTTTAATGTTTTTTGTATTACTTTCAAAGAGTACCGAATTTGCGCTTTTAAAATGTTCTTACTATACCATGTTTTACTTTTTAGATAGATAAATAAAAAATAAAATTCATAGCCGCGCCCTTTTGCCACACCAGTGGCGACGCCAGCTTTTTGGTTTAGGGGTTTCTAGGGGGAGCCAAACATTTTTAGGGTTGGCCCCTGGCAGTCGCGTCGCCACTGTGCCATACTAAGATAAAAATAAGGTAAGACAGTTCTTAAGGCTGAGCAATTTAAAATTTATTTACAGTTTAGCATATGAAACAAATACGTAAGTGTTATTCAGTAAAGCGTTATTTTAATAATCTAAATAGGCAGAAAAGATCCTTAAATTTTTTTTATAAATTTGAATTTTTAATTTTAAAAAACAATCGGATATTTCCTATTTATTCATGACTACGTAGTTGCTTTTAATTATATTCGTTTTTTTTATAACAAGTTACGTAAAAATGACAACCAAGCATTATTTTGTTTATCCGACTCATTTTAAAATTGTTTTGTTATTGAAACTATTTATTACAGTGGTGGCGAGTACCTCGGTTCACGGGGGCCAATGCATCCAAAGAGGTAAAATGAATAGATGCACCCGTATGTAAAAAGACAAATTTAGTTTTTTTTTTTTGGAAATAAATATATATGAAGGGTGGGCAAACGAGTATAAGTCAACATTTACTGAAAATGAGTATAAGGTAATTTTGTCCACATTTTAAGTTCCTGCATCCATTGGTCCAAACAGTATATGTCATTATGACAGTTTTGAACACGCTAAACCTGTATTTCTACTAAATAGTACACAAATTTATCCACCAAGTACTGAAGCAATAGTAATATAGAATCAGTACTACTACTCTCCGAAAACCGTACTGCAAATCTGGCAACACTGTAAGATACTACCGCTAAAACTAAAAAAACGCAAACCAACGTCGTACCTAAATCGAATACCATACCGTCAGGTCTACCATACCTGTCCCCCTTTGACTTATTTAGTCGAGTATAGTGTTTAGTTCTAGACGATATTGACGTAAAGAAAAAACAATATGGAATATTCTATTGTCGCGTTAGGATCACGCCACCTAAAAATAATAGTTACCATAGGTTGTTGGATCGCAAAATTTTGGAAGTGGGAAATATCGTACGATGTGTTCACCTGAAATTTGGTGACGCGATGACGTGTCGGCGTGGTATTACAAGTTTAGCAATAATAATATGTCATTCATTAATAAAAATTATTTATCGTGATTATCAGCATGAAGTTGATCAAAATATTTTTAAGGAAATTGGTAAAAATAATATCTTATCACACACCTGTTTAGGAGAGGTGCATATCCTTGCTATTATCTTGTTCAAGTGGTTAAATGTGTAGTTAAGCGAAATTATCTGTTTACATAATAAATACAAAAAATACACAGATGTCTACCAACAGTATCTATTAAAATCTAGATATTCAGAATAGGTTGTAACTTGTAATATAGTTGTTAATAAATTATGTAAAAGTTTTGGGTTAAACGGTTTTGTTCTACTAGAAGTTCAAAAATAATTCGGTAAGTCCTAGCTACCAGATCGAACCAATCTGCTCATTAATCTAAAGTATTGATCAGACAAATTATAAAACTGTTGGGCGTAGCGTATCCAGAGTAAATATTATTATGATAGAAATGTCAAGTGCCCAACGATTTTATTATTTGTCTAATCAATACCTCATCTTGATGGAAAGATTGGTGCGATCTGGTAGCTAGGACTTACTAATTATTTTTAACTTTAGTACAATCAAACCGTTTAACATAAAACATACATAATTTATTTTTAAGTTTTTAGTTTTGTTGTTAGTTGATACTTCTTATTCTATTAAGTTCATTTAATACCTTACTATAACTAACCAGAACTAACCAACGATTTTATTTTGACGTAATTGTGGAAAATATGTAGTTCGTCATTTTCTGGCGACGGCCATCTTGGATTTTATTTTTTTGTTTATATTGAGCTCTATTCTATAACCCAAGCTCTTTTATTTTATACCCATATTAAGGTAATTGTAGAAAAAAAATATGTATTCAGCCATTTTGTGGCGTAGGCCATCTTGGATTTTAATTTTTTCAAAGTAATCTCTATTCTTCAAATTAAACCCTTTCATTTGATATCCATATTGAGGTAGTTGTGGAAAAAATATGTAATCCGTCATTTTGTAGCAGCGGCCATCTTGGATTTTTTTATTTGTAAGCTCTATTCTACCAATTAATTTATTATCCATATTAAGATTTTTTTTTATCTTTGGACAAACCACGAAGGCTAAAAGCCTAAATACTAACGTACCGTGGGTGTCTCAAGCGAGGTAAGAGGGAGTTTGTTGACAAGGGACTTAAATACTTGAAGATTTGGGGGGAAGGAAAGACCTCCGCGGGCAGCAGGTTCCACAATCTAGAAACTTTAGGGATAAAAGAACGAACAAAGTGAGAAGTTCGGGGCCTGTCCAGTTGGACCGTATAGGGATGCATACGCGCGGAACCACGAGTTTCTCTGTTCGGAACCGTAAGTGAAGGAACTATACTGGACAATTCTTCAGAGCAAAAGCCATGGGAGTACCTATAAAAAAGCGATAAAACCCCCACAGCCCGACGATGGGCAAGAGAGGGAAGCCTTTCTGTAAGTGAAGGATCATTAATGAGACGAATAGCTCTTTTTTGAATAGAATCAAGAATGCTTAGGGTTGTGGGGGAAGCCATGCCCCAGATATGAGAACAATATTCCAAGGGAGGTCGGATTTGGGACACATATAAAGTGTATGAATTAGAAGCAGAAAAATACTTTTTGGCTCGAAAGAAAAATCCAAGCTTTTTTGAAGCTGCCGTGCCTATAGATACAATGTGTTTATGCCAAGTTAAGGTTAGTTTCAAATGTGACGCCCACAAAATTGAAGGTGTCTTTGCTCTGTAAAGATTTTAGTGAAGTAAAATAAAATCCGCCATTTTGTGTTGGGGGCCATCTTGAATTTAGAATCATAAAGAATGTATTATATTGTATTATCGTTAGGGTTAAGAGTGTGCATCAAATTTCAAATCGATATGTCTTTAGAAAGGGGTCAAATTCTAACTACTAGATTTGACACAAATAATAAATAAACAAATATTTAATTTAAATTATTAAGGTAATATTAAGTAAAAGCGTTTAAAAAATATTTTATTTATTTATTTATAACGACAGTATTCACCAAGCTCTGACAGCTCTTTATGCTTAAAAGCAGGCTATCAGTCTGACAACTATTTGTCAGATCTTGGTGAATACGGCCGTATATAAAAAGCAGGCTATCAGTTTGATAAATATTTGTCAGATCTTGGTGAATATGGCCGTATATAAAAAGCAGGTTATCAATCTGATAAATTTTTTTAGAGCTTGGTGAATAAGGGTGTAAGTCAATTATTGAGAAAAACCAAAAAGCCTTCGAGCGATATCCTTCAGCCTTAAAAATATAAAATCGTGTAGTCCTTTACTTAGTCGCGAATTTGCCAGCAGAGTGAGTATGAATAGGCTGCAGCCTAGGCGGCAAATTAAGTTAAATTTTTTTATTTTGATTTAAAAACTAAAAAAACACACACACAATACAAATATCGAAAATTGGAGAGAGATATTTAACGAAAATCGAAATATTATACAGTGCTTAAAGCTAAATATTTTAAGATGCCTAAATAAACAATTACTACTAAACGCTTTATTATACAGGGTGACAACGAAATTAATATTCAGCGATTTATTTTCTTCAGTGCAACCGTATAGTTTTCAAATTTATGGACGCTATATCATATCACTGGATGCCAATTTAAGATATAATAGCATCTGTGTATTACTTCCGGTTTAACCGGAAGTGATATAAACTTTTGATATTTTAAATGGAACACCCTGTATTTTTTTAGGATTTGAATTCTACAGGTAATTCCTGATATAATACCTTTTTATATCCATAACCTAATCTTTTGCTTTTGGGGAAAATGGCGTTTGAAAATGTCCAAAGGACAGCAGAATACGCAGTTTTATGGAAAAACAAATGAACATAACAAAAATTTAAAATGCTAAAAATAGTTCTTTTAAAAGACTCTGCCTTTAGAGACCACTATAAAATTACTTCCTGTTCAACCGAAAGTGCTGTAAAATTTTAACTTCTAAGCATGATAACACTGGTAATTTTAATGAAACACTCTATATATTTTTAAGATTGAAATTCTTTAGCTATTGCTGATATAAAATCTATAATGTACCCATACCTATCTTTTTAGTTTTTGAGAAAACTGCGTTTGAAAAGGTCCAGACGACGACACAATATCCATGAACCTGTTTATTGTGAGGTCTTTCGGACCTTTTCAAACTCCGATTTCTCTAAAACTTAAAAAGATAGGTTATGGGTATATCATAGGTTTTATATTAGAAATAGCTTAAAGAATTTAAATCTTAAAAATATATAGGGTGTTCCATTAAAATTAACAGGGTTATCATACTTGGAATTTCAAATTTACAGCACTTCCGGCTAAACCGGAAGTAGTATTATAATGGTCTCTAAAGTTAGAGTCTTTTGAGGGAACTATTTTAAGCATTTTAAATTTTTGTTATGTTCATTTGTTTTCCCATAAAACTGCAAAATGTGCTGTCGTTGGACATTTTCAAACGCCATTTTCTCCAAAACCAAAAAAGTTAGGTTATGAATATATTAAAGGTTTTATATCAGGAATGACCTGTAGAATTTAAATCCTAAACAATATACAGGGTGTTCCTATTAAAATATCAAAGTTTATATTACTTCCGGTTAAACCGGAAGTAATACACAGATGCTAGTATATCTGAAATTGGTATCTAGTGATACAATATACCGTCCCTAAATTTGAAAACTATACGATTGCACTGAAGAAAATTAATTGCTCGATAGTAATTTCGTTGTCACCCGGTATACTTATATGATATAGATTTTTTGAATATCGCGATAGCGATTCGATATTATAGTCTAGTTAATTATTTTTACATACCTTTATTACTGATAATTCCCATAATTTTTCTCCGTGTGTCTACTCAATTATTATGAGATCTGCTTACCTAATTCAATCTTGATATAATATCGATGATCTCATCATGATTGCTGCAGCAAATTTTTTAAATTGACAAATTTAATTTCCGAAAGTTGTTTCTTTATGCGTAAAAAATACTGACTATTTTAAATTACTTTGTTAAATAAATTTTAAAAGCTTATGTAGATATATAGTCTTTTGGTTTAAATTTTTCGAATAACTGATATTTGGTCGACAGTGGCGAAGCCAGCTTTTTGGCAGTGGCAGCTCGCGGGTCTAAAAACAGGTGTAGTGAAGAAAGGTACAAAAAGCACATTCACTATTTTAGCAAAATTGAAAATACGCAACTATTAAAAGTCTAAGTAAAAAGTCTTAATATCTAAACTTACCTAAATTTTATACACCAAATCAATTTTTCTATCTTTTAATGCAGCAAATTTATCAATTATATCTTCATAAAATGGTTGAGTTTTTATCAGTTCCTGTAGAAGCTCCTTTTGAATTGAAATATTGGCCAACGATAAAAGTCTATCTTGGAATATAGTGTTTCTTAAGAAAGTTTTTAAACGCTTAAGACAAGAAAAACTCCGTTCCACTGACACGCTTGTAGACGATATCGTTAAAATTAGCGAAAAAAGTTTATACGCCTCGGTAAAAATGTCTTTATTTGCACCAACTGCTGCAATAAAATATTTCTATAACTTTTATCAGCAAATATAAGGTCAAGTTTATTTTTGAGCTGCTGATTTTTTGAAAATGATTCGGCATATATCTCCAATAAATTTTAAAAAGAATCAATGGAAAAAGTTTGGTTATACTGGTCAAACTTTGCAGTATCAGCAAGACAAAGAAATTGTAGTTTGTAACAATCTTCGAATCTTACTTCCATTTCCATCAAAATATGACCTAATATTTCATAGAGAAGTGCTCTGTACTGTCCTTTAATTTCTTTCTGTGAAAAATCACTGTCGCAAATAATACTCAATCGGAAACAATGGAAATATTATGTGTAAACGAACGAAACGACCAAAACCTATACTATCTTCTTAAGGTTAGCGATTTACCAAGCAATACACCTGATACTCTCACCCGCGATTCATGACGCCGGCAAGTATAGCGTTGTCATGTCAAAGCGTAAACAAAACCCCGCATGAGGTGTATACTTTGGTCCGTTTTATATTTGCAATACACTTGCTGATCGCGGATTGCGATGTCGCGTTGCCGAAAGCGGAGGAAAGCGACTCACGCCAGCGGTTAATTTATATGCTAGATTATATGCTTAGATAGAATAATTAAAACTATGCACGTTATTAATACACTTTAAAGTTCCAAGTTTTATTAAAATCGGTTAAGTGGTTTTTAAGTAATTTGAAAAAATTTGAAAAAAATTGAAACTTTAACTCCCTGCATATCGGAAACCATGCGTTTTCGGACACATCGTCGCCTTGCATACAAAGGGGCGTAACTCAAAAAAACAAATTTTACAGCAGAGGAGATTAAAGATTTTGGAGTGAAAGCAAAGCTTTTTACGAACGAACTGTTTGGAATATTAAGTCGTTTTTATTTTTAATATGTGTCAATTGGTCTCATACATGATTAACACAGGAAGTTTTTATAAGATATCTATAATTGTTCATAAAATAAATAAATTATAAGATACGCCCTTTTATGTGCAGTGGTTAATAGCATATCAATAATGTTAAAAATAATATACGCCCTTAAAAAGTAACAAAAGTATATTTTAATGTAGACTTTACATTTAGTTGTATCTTAAACTAAACAAAAACCCCTTCGGTGTCATATGCATATTTAAGTAGTATCAAAAATAACAAATGAACAAAACATTATCAGATACCCTATGCATAAAATAAAACAACATATTTATTAATTTAAGTACAATAATTGTTAAGAACATTAAAATAAAAGAGCAACAGAGGTAACTTACAAAAATTAAACGACTACTGTTTTTATGTAAAAACACAACCCTTTATTTATCTTTTTTTTAAGAGAATAACGAATCTGTTAAAAATCATCAGGTATTGTTTTTACATTAAGTTAATGAACAAAAAGAAACTAACAAACAATATAATAAGAAAAATCTTAAAGTTTAATAGGAAATCAAAAATATCAAGACTCATTCATGAGGAAGAGAACTGTAAAATGTAATATGTTCTTGAGAGCGTATTACTGGGGTTGCACCTGTGCATAAAGATTGTAGGTCATTATATTTAGGAAGCGTTATCTTGGGTCCCTGGTGATTGAGTTTTTGAACAGTTAAATCACTTATACTGTCATTTATTGTTCTTTTTAGTGAGATACTCCTATAGCTTTGGTCAAAGAGTGATACTTTAAAAAAAAATTATCAGGATTAGTTTTTTTTACGTTAATTTCAGATATTTCCGTCCAGTTGATGCTGTCTTTGTTGTCATCTTGTCGAATACTCAAAATTCGGATATCTTTTGATAAACTTCTAAAGTCTAGAAAATCTGTAAAATTCATTTGTGTTACATGGTATGGATGTTTCTTTCTAGCCAGTTTGAATATGGGTATGAGCTGTGAAGGGACAAACAGGTCTCCTGCTTTTGAAATAAAAAATAGTTTTTTGTTTACTTACCATACGATTTTTGCACTGTTAAACAATTATTTTCTATATTATGATGAAAAAACGAACACTGAACGTACACTTAACAATTGTACACAAGTAACTGAAATGACCAATCGGCTAATTAGGGGTCATTAGCACATAATTGTAGTTATTGCAATGGGCGTATTGGATGACTTTGCCTTAAATAATTGCAAACTTAAGGGCATATCTTAAGATACGCCTTTTTAAATACAAGATAAGAAAAATACGAAACAAAATGCGCGTATCTTAAATAGGCCTTTTTGTTAGCAAATTAATTCTGCAACATATAGTTACGCCTAAATAATTTATTTCAATAACTTTTAAACTAAAAGGAATTAAGACAAGCCAATTAGACAGCCGCTAGAAATGTCTAGGACAATCCGTTTGGTGGACATAACTCAAAAACACAAAATTTTGAGATACGCCCCTATGTATGCAAGGCGACGACATGTGCATAGGACTTTTTTATTATTTTTTGTAAAGAATTACCCCTCGAGCAATGGCCCATGTTTATTGAAACCCTGTATAGTTCTATAGATGCAAATTAACATTTTATCAACTATTAAACTAGGTTCCTGGAAATATTAAGTTTTCACTTGATAAACATACGGTCAATCCGGCTGTGGACTTTATTTACATGGTTAATTAAACGCTGGGTGGAAATATAAAGAAGGTTTATCGACGTTAACTAAACTAAGGATTTTCTTGTTTAAATATTATTTTGAATGTAAAGAAGTTTAATTTTATTAATCATCAGTAAAAGGGGATAAATAACAGGGTAATTCATAACCTATACAGGGTGGCCCACCATATTCGACACGGTCTGTAGCTGGATATCCATGGGGGTTTAAAAAAATTAAATACTGTAACATATACAGGTCGGATAAGACCACAGTATAAAATTATTTTAGTCTATACAGGGTGTCTCAAAAAAGTGTGACGTATCAAAGTTATATTTTTTTAATGGAACACCCTATATTTTATGACCGTTTTAGATTCTACTTTAAAAAATAACTCAAGTTTGTTTATAGTACTAAGTGTCTAATTTTATTCGTTTTTGTGATATTTGATTTTTTTAAAAATGCAGAGGTAAAATTAAATTGATTTTACTTTAACACTTTTAACATTTTATACTTTAAAATGTGTAACAAGATTAGAAAAAGTCTGCCATATCATACGTAGGTCAAATCAAGATCAAATATTGTCCACGGTGATCAAATAATAATTTCAATTTTTCAGAAAATTAAATAACCAAATCTCTCTTATTTCAAATGGAACACCCTTTATTTTTTTACGGTACATGATGACAAATAAAATACTCTTTCATATGGGTTTATTTAAATTAAAGTTGACTGTGACATAGCAGCCATTAATATTTTTCTTAAGAAAAACAACGACCATTTATTGATTACTAGTATTTTAGTCAGTTTAAAAGAAATTTCAATGATTTTAAATAAAAACCCTTCTTCTACAACAACAAGATAATATAATATTGGTAGGATGTGAAAAAATGATTTACTTTAGTCTAGAGTTAATCCTAAAAATATTCCAGGAGAAACCATCTGATAACCTTAATACTTGCTTTAAAAAAATTGACACAGTGATTATGGATAATAGAAGAAACGAGTTATAGGTCACAGAATGTAATAATAACTGACCAGAGGCGTTATTAGGATTGTTTTAAAACACAAGTTTTATCATTACCACATTCAGCTGAAATAAGTGTTATTGGAAGTAGCATTATAAGCAACTAATGATTTTTTTTCTGTGAATTTTAAAAATAGTGGCAGATAATACAAAATCTTTTAATTTTGTGCTTTTTCCAACAAATTTACATTTTGCAATAACGGCTTAGTAAATAGGCATAGCTATATCACAGCCTACTTACATTTAAATAGACATTTGAAATAAAAATATGGACATGGATATGGAAAAAACGGAATTTACTTAAAAAGTATAAAAGACAGGTATAGGCAACCTATACACCATTTGAAAGAGCATTTGGTTTGTCATCATGTGGTGTAAAAAAATACAGGGTGTTCCATTTAAAATAAGAGAGATATTGCTATTTTACTTTCTAAAAAATTGAAATTATTTTTTGATCACCCTGTTAATCTATGATATCGATATGACCTACGTATGATAAGGCAGACTTTTCCTAATCTTGTAACAAATTTTAAAGTTTAAGGAGTTTATATTGTTAAAATAAAATTAATATAATTGCACCCCTGCGTTTTAAAAAAATCAAATATCACAAAAACGAATAATATTAGACACTTGGTACTATTAACAAACTTAAATTATTTTTTATGTAGAATCTAAAACCAACATAAAATATAGGGTGTTCCATTTAAAAAAATATAATTTTGATATGTCACACTTTTTGAGACATCCTGTATAGACTAAAATAATTTTATACTGTGGTCTTATCCGACCTGTATATGTTTCAGTATTTACTTTTTTAAAACCTCATGGTTATCCAGCTACAGACCGTGTCGAATATGGTGGGCCACCCTGTATACCGAGCTGTATACGCATAAACGTGAGAAATTATGCTAAGGATAAACAACTCAGCAGCGGCTAGTGACGTCTTCTCTGAGTCAATTCGCACTATTATTAAAAAATGGTACTTACTTTTATTTTTTTAATTTCTGATTATTACTATCTATAAAATCACTTTTCTTTAACCTGCCAATCAGATTAACTTTAAACTGCTGGCACGAACAACGGAATTATTACTTAGTAGCTTTTGCCCGCGGCGCGTGCGTCTCACGCGTTAAATTCGGAGTAAAATAATTTACCTTCCCTATACCGTGAAGATTTTGGATATTATTATATACATATAAACCTTGCTCTTAAATCACTCTATCTATTAACAAAAGCCGCAATAAAATCCGTTGAATAGTGATAAGAAATCTAATAAAAAAATTAGCTATTCCCTATATAATATTTTTTTAAATACTAACAATTATTTTGCAAATCTTTATATTAAAGCAATTTTGTAAGCCTTACCAACTCTTTTTATTTTAAGTTTGTTTTTGTATCTTGTACAGGAGCGAAGTTATTTCGCCACAAAAGATCTACAGCAGATCTCCTTTCCTTCGTATCTCACTGTTGGAATAAGTCTCTTGAGTTTCTAGGTGAGTCCCAGATCGTTGCTCTTGATATATCCAAAGCTTTTGACCAGGTCTGGCATGCCGCACTTCTTAATAAACTTCCCTCCTATGGTCTTTCAACTAAACTCTGTACTTGGCTCTCTAGTTATCTATCTGATCGACGTATATCAGTTATTGTGGACGGCCATTCTTCAAGCTTTCACCAAGTAAATGCTGGAGTCCCTCAGGGCTCAGTTCTGGCACCAACATTGTTTCTGCTTCACATCAACGACCTTCTCTCGTCCACAACAAATTCCATTCATAGTTTCGCCGACGATAGTACCCTTCACTACAGTTTTCAGGTTCCTAAACCTGTCACTAAACCTGACTTGGAAAACAAACGCAGAGCGATGCAGATATCTCTTTCGTTAATCTTCTTTTAATATTGGATTGGGGCGCCAAAAATCCCGTCCATTTTAATGCATCCAAAACACAATCATGTTCCTTGTCGCGAAATGAGTCATCAAATACTCATCCTGTACTTATGAGCGGCCAAGTTTTGCAGAGCAAAGACACCTTCAATCTTGTGGGCGTCACATTTGAAAGTAACCTTAACTGGCATAAACACATTGTATCTATAGCCACGGCAGCTTCAAAAAGCTTGGATTTCTCTTTCGAGCCAAAAAGTATTTTTCCGCTTCTAATTTATACACTTTATATGTGTTCCAAATCCGACCTCCCTTGGAATATTGTTCCCATATCTGGGGCATGGCGTCCCCCAACCCTAAGCATTCTTGATTCTATTCAAAGAAGAGCTATTCGTCTCATTAATGATCCTTCACTTACAGAAAGGCTTCCCTCTCTTGCCCATCGTCGGGCTGTGGGGGATTTATCGCTTTTTATAGGTACTTTCATGGCTTCTGCTCTGAAGAATTGTCCAGTATAGTTCCTCCACTCACGGTTCCCAACAGAGAAACTCGTGGTTCCGCGCGTATGCATCCCTATACGGTCTAACTGGCCAGGCCCCGAACTTCTCACTTTGTTCGTTCTTTTATCCCTAGTTTCTAGATTGTGGAACCTGCTGCCCGCGGAAGTTTTTCCTTCCCCCCAAATCTTTAAGTATTTAAGTTCCGTGTCAATAAACTCCCTCTTACCTCGCTTAAGACACCCACGGTACGTTAGTATTTAGGCTTTAAGCCTTCGTGGTTTGTCAAGATAAAAAAATAAATAGAGTTGAGACACCCTGTATATTTATCATTAATTAATTTATTTTTAGGAAAAATTGAACATTTATCTTTTCCCTGGCCCTTTATTTTACAGGATGTAAAGTTATATGATCTATAAGTAGAATATTTGGATTTTTAAGGTTTGCAAGTTGTTAATTGTTTTTTTACAAAGTATTATTTTAAATTTAGTTTAACAAATAATTAGTTATTTCTTTAAACTAAAGTATAGTCCCTGGGCCAGTAATGAAATTTACTACGTGATAAGAAAACTTTGTCGGATTGGGCGGGATTCGTAACTGTAACCCGTACGATTTTTGGCATAATGTTTAAAAATTGCATGTAATATATTGCGGTAAACTTGTCCGACAAAAATAGTGACGCGTTCGCCCAATCCGACACCCGAAACATTTGACAGGCTGGGTTAAAGCGCCGCTTCCATATATGGCGGTACGAATATTCGTGGTAGACTAGTCAAAAGAAACCCACCCAAAAAGGTTTTAAAAGTGTAATTATCACAAAAGTTAATTTTATTATTGGTCCAGGGATTAATAATTTAATGTTCATTGTCTTTAATTACACGTATCTATGACTTAAACTATCTTATTTATAAATATTAAAATAAAATTAAACCCACCGTTTTAACGTAAATATTTTTATTATTTCACTTTTTCTAAAAACAAACAACAAAAACGCATTTTTGCAAAAATTAAAATTATCCATTACGCACATACTACGAAAAAACATCCGATGTATAAATTAATCAGTC
Source organism: Listronotus bonariensis (assembly GCA_014170235.1). Classification (NCBI taxonomy): domain Eukaryota; kingdom Metazoa; phylum Arthropoda; class Insecta; order Coleoptera; family Curculionidae; genus Listronotus; species Listronotus bonariensis. The sequence continues at coordinate 14,165 of JACEGR010009368.1, forward strand.
ATTACCTGCGTTTTTTTAATTTGGCTTTGACACAATTCCTAGGAAATTGCCATTCATATGGAATAATGTTTTGATTGAATATAATTAATGGACGGAGACTTTACCTAATCATTAATAATTATTTTTTAAAACGTTTTATTGTGAAAGAGACGCAACGCAATAGTTGAATAAACATAGGTAAAAACTGTTTTTAATACAAACTTTATTTAAATGCAGTAAAAAGAATAAAATAAACTTTTTCTTTAAAACTTTGACTATAAAAATGTGGCGTTATTACACAATTGATAGCCCCATTCGTAGATACATCACAAACTAGTCAGCGCCAATCAGATTTAATAAATACGTCTGGTGGACAGTTGGCAACCGGTCAACTGACTAAATAATAGCCCTGTTCGTAGAGCAATCACAAACTAGTCAGTGCCAATCAGATTTAATAAATACGTCTGGTGGCCAGTTGGCAACCGGTCCCCTGACTAAATAATAACCCTGTTCGTAGAGCAATCACAAACTACTCAGCGCCAATCAGATTTAATAAAAACGTCTGGTGGCCAGTTGGCAACCGGTCACCTGTCTAAATAATAGCCCTGTTCGTAGAGAAATCACAAACTAGTCAGCGCCAATCAGATTTAATAAAAACGTCATAAAAACGTCTGGTGGCCAGTTGGCAACCAGTCAACTGACTAAATAATAGCCCTGTTCGTAAAGAAATCACAAACTAGTCAGTGCCAATCAGATTTAATAAATACGTCTGGTGACCAGTTGGCAACCGGTCACCGGAGACTAAATAATAGCCCTGTTCGTAGAGAAATCACAAATTAGTCAGCGCCAATCAGATTTAATAAATACGTCTGGTGGCCAGTTGGCAACCGGTCACCTGACTAAATAATAGCCCTGTTCGTAGAGCAATCACAAGCTACTCAGCGCCAATCAGATTTAATAAATACGTCTGGTGGCCACTTGGCAACCGGTCACCTGTCTAAATAATAGTCCTGTTCGTAGAGCAATCACAAACTAGTCAGTGCCAATCTGATTCAAAAAATACGTCTGGTGGCCAGTTGGCAACCGGTCAACTGACTAAATAATAGCCCTGTTCGTAAAGAAATCACAAACTACTCAGCGCCAATCAGATTTAATAAATACGTCTGGTGGCCATTTGGCAACCGGTCACCTGTCTAAATAATAGCCCTGTTCGTAGAGCAATCACAAACTAGTCAGTGCCAATCTGATTTAATAAATACCTCTGGTGGCCAGTTGGCAACCGGTCAACTGACTAAATAATAGCCCTGTTCGTACCGGTCAACTGACTAAATAATAGCCCTGTTCGTAAAGAAATCACAAACTAGTCAGCGCCAATCTGATTTAATAAATACCTCTGGTGGCCAGTTGGCAACCGGTCAGCTGACTAAATAATAGCCCTGTTCGTAGAGCAATCACAAACTAGTCAGTGCCAATCTGATTTAATAAATACCTCTGGTGGCCAGTTGGCAACCGGTCAACTGACTCAAATAATAGCCCTGTTCGTAAAGAAATCACAAACTAGTCAGCGCCAATCAGATTTAATAAATACGTCTGATGGCCAGTTGGCAACCGGTCAACTGACTAAATAATAGCCCTGTTTGTAAAGAAATCACAAACTAGTCAGCGCCAATCAGATTTAATAAATACGTCTGGTGGCCAGTTGGCAACCGGTCAACTCACTAAATAATAGCCCTGTTCGTAAAGAAATCACAAACTACTCAGCGCCAATCAGATTTAATAAATACGTCTGGTGGCCAGTTGGCAACCGGTCACCTGTCTAAATAATAGCCCTGTTCGTAGAGCAATCACAAACTAGTCAGTGCCAATCTGATTTAATAAATACCTCTGGGTGGCTAGTTGGCAACCGGTTTATCTAACTAAATAATAGCCCTGTTCGTAAAGAAATCACAAACTAGTCAGCGCCAATCAGATTTAATAAAATACGTCTGGTGGCCATAATAATATACTGAAATTATTCCCCTAGCACCCCGTATACGGAATTATGGGGAAGTATGAAAAGAGTACACGGAAGTAGGAGAAGTTTGTGGAAGTACGGAGAAAAGTACGGAGGAGTATGGGGAAGTACAGGGAAATTATAAGGAATTATGGGGAAGTACGGGGAGTTATAGGCCAGTATGGGGAAGTCCGGGGAATAATGGGGAAGTACGGGGAAGTAAGGGGAAGTATAAGGGAGTATAGGAAATTATGGGAAACTATGGAGAAGTTTTCAACAAATATCATACCAATGTAAAAAAATTTGAAGTTACATTACTACCCTAGCACCCTGTATACGCTTTAATTGAGTGTATTCCTAAGCGGGTAGTTTTGTTTTTAAAGTAACCCATTTTCGCCTCCACTAAATTACTCAGCTAATTAACTAACTGCAGCCACTTAGTCTCGTACATGAGCATATTGTCGAATTGCAGCTTCCCGATGTCGAATAAGTTCATTTCAAATTTACACTTACATTGCAAATTACAATAATAATCGTAAATGTAAAGATAGGAACAGAAATGTTCGTTGTGCAAATAGATTTTCAGATAGCTACTTTAAATGCATATATTTCGTTGGGTGGTAGACAAACTGTGGAAACAAGCCAATTTGTTTTAACAAAACGATTGGCGAGCTAATTAAAATTCATGATTATTGTACTTATATACAGCGTTTTTAAGAACATTACAATATACAGGGTGTCCTGAAAGGTGATGTCGTAAATGATTGAGATGCTAGAGTGAACTAAAATAATGATGGCACTTTACTAATGCTTCTTTTCATAGGTAAATAAATGACTGTTTAGTTAGTCGGGATTATACAGGGTGAGACGATAAATAAACATTTGGACTTAAAATTTGTAAAAACAGATTTTACTAAAAAGCACTTAAGATAGGTATAGGCAACCCATAATTTTAAACAGTATTTTATTTGTCATCATGTGACGTAAAAAATACAGGGTGTTCCATTTAAAATAAGAGAGATATTGCTATTTGACTTTCTAAAACATAATTATTTTTTTATCACCCCGTATAATCTATGATCTCGATATGACCTACGTATGATATGGCAGACTTTTTCTAATCCGGTAACAAATTTTAAAGTTTAAAGAGTTTATAGTGTTAAAATAAAATTAATTTAATTGCACCTCTGCATTTTGAAAAAAAAATCAAATATCACAAAAATGAATAAAATTGGACGCTTGGTACTATCAACAAACTTAAATTATTTTTTTATGTAGAATCTAAAACCGACATAAAATATAGGGTGTTCCGTTTAAAAAAATATAACTTTGATACGTCACAATTTTTTGAGACACCCTGTATAGACTAAAATAATTTTATACTGTGACCTTATCCGACTTGTATATGTTCCAGTATTTACTTTTTTAAGAACCCCATGATTATCCAGCTACAGACCGTGTCGAATATGGTGGGCCACCCTGTATACAAATATTATTTTAGAAACTTATTTTCTCACCAAGCAGGGCTTTTTTGTAAAGTTAATAATAAAAAGTTTCCCATTTGGTAAAAATTCTAAAGACACACATACATAATTTTTAATTCGGGCATTTCTTAAAAATTTTATATTTACATAATATTATAGCAATTTAAAAATCTGTATATTTAATTTGACTTACCTATGTGTCGAATATATTCATTTAAAACACAAATTATATACACACAATAACAATTTTAAAATTTTACGTCAATACCACAAATTATCAGAATATCCAGATGCGAAAGTGCGGCAAAATACGTTTACTTGTTTCTATCACCTTGAAAAACAATAAATGGAAAATCTGCACCAATGCATGGATCGTAATATTTTATATTTGTAAAGGTTAAACCGCACCAAGGCGCTAAGGAGAGATAAGAGTTTTATAGTAATTATTTATGCAGCTTTTTTTATGTGGGGAAAACGTGACAAAAGAATAATACACTAATTAAAAATTTAAATATCTCTTTATTAAAAAATAGTACAAACTAAAAATTTTACCTATGCTTTGAAAGGTAAAATATTTTTAGAAGATGTCACGTTTAGATCAATTTGTAATAAAATGTCTATACCTGGTTGCATAAAACATTTTAAAAAACGATCAAACTAATGAGGGTTTCGAATGTTTAACAAAACGCCATATTCAAAAATAATGTAGTATAAAAACTGCTTATTAAATTAATTAAAGGTATTCCGTTTTACTAGCCTAATTGTTTATTAAAAGGTTTTGTGTAACTGGGGATTAAAACAGAATATTTGAAGGCAGAGTAATAAAAGTTTATAAACAAACCCCGACGCAATCTTTTAAAGCAATGCAGATGTTGCCATAGTAATAGGAGAGTGTTATTTTTTTAAATACTGAGAAAACACCTAATTTTTTTATTTGAAATATAGGCTTTTAAATAGCAGTGCAGCTATAAATTTAAAAAATATATTTTCCTTCCTTTAGGCACACAATCAATACCTTTATAAACATGTCTAAGTATTTTGTAAAAACTTTGTATTAATATTTATACCATACCTTTTAAAATTTATTTAATATTTACCTGATACAATAGTAATTTTTTTAGAAGGTTCTTAGAATTGTCTGTTGATAATGGCTTGAAAAATATTGTTGGCACGGTAATGTTAAATAAACGTTTTATTGCGAATGACAAGATAGAAATAAATTTATTTTCAAAATGATCTCCTCACAATTAATAATTCATCAGATTTTTTCCAAAAAATCCTCTCTTCCGGCAGACTTAAGCCAGACCTTATAAGTTATAAGAATAAGTTTTCATTATAGAAAAACCATCCACATTCCCCCCCATTGTAAAAAGAACCTACTACATTAAGAAAATATTTTTAATGCATTTTTATATTAAAAAGTATTATGACTCCGTGAACATTGATGTGCCCGGTATTAGCCTTCACATCAACATGTACGGACTAATTAAAAATAACTTTATTATATAACAAAATATCACATTTATATTTACCTGAAGTGGTCCTTTGGGAATCCTTTGGGATTTTCCGCTCCCGGTTCAGTATAAATATGCACATTTATATCCCATATTAAACGGTAAAAAAATTTAGAAGACACTATACTAACACTTTAATAATAAAAAAAATACTAAAAGTTTACAAACAACTAAACCTAATTAACTAACTTATGCTTACGTTCTATACCTACCAACAAAAATATGGGACTAACTGACACCTAGATGAGCTTTGGGTCACGTACTAAATCGTGGGGTGTATATCCACCACGCAGTGGGAGGGACCATAGTGGTGAGAGATTTCAACGAACACGCTTAGTTTCGCATCTGGGTATTCTGATAACCTAACCTAACTGAATAAACTTGACTCAAGAAGCAGCAGGGTTTACCTGATGTACATACTGTCCACGGAGAGGGTTAATAATAAAAAAATCACGGAGAGACAATGTTGATTTTGAATACAGGCTTCGCGAAAACCCTAAAAACATGATTTTTCCCTAAGAGTAAATCACCTTTATTTTTTATTTTTAAGCAAGACATTTATCTAGAATAATGTTAGTAATCAATAAAAAAAAAAAATAGTACAAAATTTTATTGAACTTCATAATTCAGCAAAAACGCTTGATTACATTCGTTAACAACTGAAAAATTGTGTTGTGTAGCAATTTCGAGAAATCAGGTGTTAAAAAGCAAATTATGAGAGTATTTTGGGTCATTTTATTATTCAAATACAATTAATTTTCGGTAACTCCAAAATCAGTTTTATGAAACTTTTTATACCCCTGTAACAAGTCATTTAAAATGCTATTCCAAATAAATTTTCCCATTGATATGTTGCTTAAAAATGAAAAATGAAAGTAGTTTACTCTTAGAGAAAAAATCATGTTTTCCAAGGTTTTAAGTACCCCTGTATACTCCTGAATGAATGGCTTTTTTTTTTAATAAAATTTTAGGACCATTTGTCCTCTTTTGTTAACCCCATCCGCGGACAGTTTATACCGGGTGATGCATCGCCGGGCGGACATAGGAAATCCCATGTAATTTTTAATGGGGTCAATTATTGGCTCCCCTAATTATTTTAGAGAAAAATTCTATTGAATTTTATTGAAGAGCATGCAAATCTAGCGTCCATGGTAAAACTTTAGATTTTTCGGTTAATCTGTTTGTTAGTTAGATGCTAATATATTTTTAAAAATTGTTACATTATTATCGCCTCATATTTATGAACAACAATAAAATACCAGTTAGCGTGACATAACGTTGTCATTTTGAAATTTAGTGCTTTATTACTATCAAAAAATCTAGTTTAGTGGAACTTAACTTAATTCGTTTGTATAAATACAACTTTAAATCTCTTTCACTGTACGATTTTTGATAATAATAAAGCACTTAATTTCAAAATGACAACGTTATGTCACGCTAACTGGTATTTTTATTGTTGTTCATAAATATGAGGCGATAATAATGTAACAATTTTTAAAAATATATTAGCATGTAACTAGCAAACGGGTTAACCGAAAAATCTAAAGTTTTTACCATACGTAGATTTGCATGCTTTCAATAAACTTTTCTCTAAAATAATTAGGAGCCAATAATTGACCCTATTAAAAATTACATGGGATTTCCTATGTCCCGCCCGGCGATGCATCATCCGGTATATATTTTTTAATTATGGTTGCTACAGCTCAGAGGCGCACTTACAGCCTTGCCGCCCGTAGGCTATTTTATTTTCGCCGCCCCCAGCCTTGCCGCCCGTAGGCTATTTTATTTTCGCCGCCCATTTCCTCATCTTTTTCCGTCTGAAAAAGTTTAGAAGAACAAAAAAAAAAATAAAAAAAAGGTCCTCACTTCCATTTCTTTCGATTGTGGGTACAAAGAATTCCAAATCCAACAAAATTATTCATCATGAAAAAATTTTGAAGAAAAAACAAACACTTCCATTTATTTGCCGCCCCCAAAATCCGCCGCCCTAGGCTTCAGCCTACTCAGCCTAATGGCAAGGCGCCACTGCTACAGCTAATTAAAGGTACCAAAATTTGCTCAGAATTCCGTCCCTAAAAAATACCAATCAGTAGTCATTAAATAATATTAAAGAATTCTAAAAATAAAAGCTGATGTACACGCAATGCCCATATTTGCTCTTTATTGTTCTGCATCCTATACCAGGTTCTTAGTTTTTAAGAAACGATTATTTGTAAGACCTTTAATACAATTAAACTGGTAACTTTAAATACAGGGTGTTCAGCAACTTTTCTAACAAACTTTAATGGGTGATTTTCTAACGGAAAATAAGAAGACAACTTACAAATTTCTCAAAAATAACTCATTTGATATCTATAAAAAGCACTATAAAAAAACGATAATTTTTATAAAGTGAATTTCTTATAATTCCAACAGTAGAACGTTTGAAACATAATACCTATGTTTAGCGAAAATAACGCACACAACGCGTTATGGACGAAGGTGATAACAAACACCAAAATTAAATAAGTTTCCGTTTTGTATGATCATTTTCAAAACGACCGGCGCGAAATGGAAGGTTTAAATCAACCGAACACCAGTTTTTCCTGTCTTAACTAATTTCCTTAATGCGGTGCACCATTTCAGGTTTGTACTTAAGTCGTTTTATCTATTACTAGACTAAAAATTACTTATTTTCGTTGTTTAAAACTATTATTTTTTGCTATTTCTTCACTTGTTTTAAAATTACGATGTACCTATTATTTTCCTGTTTAAGAATATTTCCAACTTTGAACTATACTCTGTCTTATGTTAACTAAATCTTAAGTTATGTATTTATTTTCAAAATATATGACGCTTTCACTACATTTAAGCTGTTTAAGTATGTGATCTCTTTTAATAAATAATTCATCGTTTTTCAAACGAACAGAACGCGTTGTGGTTGCTTCTAAAATGAACACAACGCGATGCGGTGATCTTAATTCATCACCATAAAACGATAAACGTTAAATTCGGAGTAAATGAATTTCCCTTCGTGTCTGTAAAGTTTTGGATATTATTATACATATACATATAAACCTTCCTCTTGAATTACTCTATCTAATAATAACTCATTAAAATTCGTTGAAAATTGATAAAATTTAATAACAAATTTCTAATTATAATATTTTTTTAAATTCTAATAATTATTTTGCAAATATTTATATTTAGGCAATTTGTAAACCTCAGATGGTATAATAACATGGTTAGAAGGCTTTTTAGTTTTAAGGGGGTTTTTAATATAACATCTTTGACCACCTTATTATTGGCAATTCCATATTTTTTATAAACAATTTCTTTTAATTGCAATTGTAACGTTAATATCCAATTTTAAATGTAAACTTTTTTTTAATTCTCTGTATACGCTTTTTTTATATTATTATACATATAAACCTTCCTCTTGAATCACTCTGTCTATTAAAAAAAAACGCATTAAAATTCGGTAAGTAATATCGAATCTTAAATGTAAACTATTTTTTAAACACTCTGTATATGTTCTTTGGATATTATTATACATATAAACCTTCCCTCTTAAATCACTCTATTTAATAAAAAAAACCACAGCAAAATCCGTTGAGAATAGTAACGATCAATATCAATTTTTAAATGATAACATTTTTTGAACATTCTGTAAATGTTTTTTTAATATTGTGTATATTTAAACCCTTCTCTTGAATCACTCTATCTATTAAAAAAAACATTAAAATTCGTTGAGTAATATCGAATTTTAAATGTAAACTATTTTTTAAACACTCTGTATATGTTCTTTGGATATTATTATACATATAAACCTTCCTCTTAAATCCTCTATTTAATAAAAAAACCACAGCAAAATCCGTTGAGAATAGTAACATCAATATCGAATTTTAAATGATAACATTTTTGAACATTCTGTAAATGTTTTTTAATATTATTGTATATTTAAACCCTTCTCTTGAATCACTCTATCTATTAAAAAAACGCATTAAAATTCGTTGAGTAATATCAATTTTAAATGTGCTATTTATTTAAACACTCTGTATGTATTTTTTTAAATATTATTATGCATAAAAACTTTTCTTTTGAATCAGTTTATCTAGTAAAAAAATCCACATTAAATCCGCTGAGTAGTATTGAATTTTAAATGCCAAACTATTTTTTAAACACTCTGTATATGTTTTTTTGGATATTATTATACATAATGATAAAAACCTTCCTCTTGAATAACTGTATTCATTAAAAAAAACGCATCAAAATCCGTTGAGAATAGTAATGTCAATATCTAATTTTAAATGTAAAACATTTTTGAACACGCTGTAAATGTTTTTTAAATATTGTTATATTTAAACCTTTCTCTTATATCACTTTATCTATTAAAAAAAACTCAATAAAATCCGTTAATAATAGTAGCTTAGCTATAGTTTATCAAGATAGCACGACACATGCCCACTTCGTTAAATCTCAACTTTTTGGTATAGTAAAATATAGCCTATAACACTTCTGAATAGTGTAACTTTTTGATTGTTAAAGAATTTTTATGATCGGTTCAGTACTTTCGAAGATTAGCGGCTACAAACAAAACCACAAAGTTACAAACTTTACCTCTTTATACAGGGTGGCCCACCATATTCGACACGGTCTGTAGCTGGATAACCATGGGGTTTTAAAAAAAAAGTAAATACTGAAACATATACAGGTCGGATAAGGCCGCAGTATAAAATTATTTTACTCTATACCGGATGTCTCAAAAAAGTGTGACGTATCAAAGTTATATTTTTTAAATGGAACACCCTATATTTTATGACGGTTTTAGATTCTACATAAAAAATAACTTAAGTTTGTTAATATACCAAGTGTCTAATTTTATTCGTTTTTGTGATATTTGATTTTTCAAAATGCAGGGGTGCAATTAAATTAATTTTATTTTAACAATATAAACTCCTTAAACTCTAAAATTTGTTACAAGATTAGGAAAAGTCTGCCTTATCATACGTAGGTCATATCGAGATCATAGATTATACAGGGTGATCAAAAAATAATTTCAATTTTTTGAAAGTCAAATTGCAATATCTCTCTTATTTTAAATGGAACACGCTGTATTTTTACACCATATGATGACAAACCAAATGCTCTTTCAAATGGTGTATAGGTTGCCTATACCTATCTTTGATACTTTTAAGTAAATGCCGTTTTAACATATTTTTATTCCAAATGTCTATTTAAATGTAAGTAGGCTGTGATATAGCTATGCCTATTTACTAAGCCGTTATTGCAAAATGTAAAATTTGTTGGAAAAAGCACAAAATTAAAAGGCTACTTCCAATAACACTTATTTCAACTGAATGTGGTAATGAGTAAAACTTGTGTTTTTAAACAATCCTAATAACGCCTCTGGTCAGGTATGACGACATTGCTGTGACCTATAACTCCTTTCTTCCATTATCCATAATCACTGTGTCAAAATTTTTAAGCAACCAAGAGAGTATGTTTTAACTTGACTAAAACACTAGTAATCAATAAATGGTCGTTGTTATTTTCTTAAGAAAAATATTAATGGCTGCTATGTCACAGCCAGCTTTAATTTAAATAAACATTTGGACTAAAAATTTGTAAAAACAGATTTTACTAAAAAGCACAAAAGATAGGTATAGGCAACCTACAACGATTTAAAAGTATTTTATTTGTCATCATGTAACGTAAAAAAATACATGGTGTTCCATTTAAAATAAGAGATATGGCTATTTGATTTTCTGAAAAATTTAAATTATTTTTGATCACCATGTACAATATTTGATCTTGATTTGACCTACGTATGATATGGCAGACTTTTCTAATATTATTACATTTTAAAGTTTAAAGTGTTAAAGGGTTAAAAGTAAAATCAATTTAATTTTACTTCTGCATTTTTCAAAAAAATCAAATATCACAAAAACGAATAAATTAGACATAAGTACTAAAAACAAACTTGAGTTATTTTTAAGTAAAGTCTAAAACCGTCATAAAATATAGGGTGTTCCATTTAAAAAATGTAACTTGATACGTCTGTACCCCGAGACACCTTGTATATTGTAAAATAATTTATACTGTGGCCTGGCCACTGTATATGTTCAGTATTTACTTTTAAAAACCCCATGGTAAGTCAAGCTGTCGAATATGGTGAGCCACCCTGTATATAAGTATAGATTTACCTAAAGGTTTGTCGGTAAAACTATTTGAAATTTATTTTTATACACCTATAATTTACAACTATCAACAAATAACATCATTTTCGCTTCAACTTTCTAGTCATAAATTATAAAAGTGTTCTTCAATATGCAGATAATTTATTACCCAATTTAACATCTGTAATACTTGCCTTGGTGATTATATCACATTAAAATAAAAGTATCATTCGTGCAAAATACAGTCTTCAAATCTGTTTATTCTGCAACTTATTTTAATAGTCCTGAGACCTATAAACCAGACATAACAGAGATATAACCAATGCATTAGCTGTTTTTATTTGTAAACCCTATACAGGTTGTATACTATTTGGCGTAAAAAATTTAAGAAAGTTTCACAGTATAACACATCTTTTTAAAATATTTTTAATTTTGAAATAAACAGACGCTTTTGATAAAAGTTTTGTACGTTTTACAAAACTGACCCCATTTGAGGCTTCAAGCCAAATTTACTAGTGAAAACCACCAGTTCGCTATCTTGCATTGTACTCGCTACAGCGTGTTTCCTATTTCTTGCGTTTCTTAATTTTTATAACTTTTAATTTTAAATCTATTTTAAACATTTCTACATAGCTTTATGCAGATTGCAGATACAATTTTCTAGGGTTGTATTTTTAATTTATTTATCTATTTTTAAATTTTAAATAGAATACCCTGTATATTTTCACTATTAAAATGGTTAAAAAATTACCTTTTCAAAATGTATCACACTGTATATTTGTATCTCTGCCAGTCTCTATATATTGCATATTTTGTCATTTATGACTGATATTGGTTAGATAGTGAGCCATGAAAAAGTAATTATGTTTTACTTTAAACAATCTTGTTATAACTTTTGTTTTTATTGACTGCAATGACGGAAAACCATTTTTATTAATAATTTAATAACGCAAATAAGACTAAAAATAATCCTATTTATAATTATTTTAAATTATTTTTAATATTTTGCCCTAAAAACATTTTGATCATGTTTTCTTATTATGTTATATTTTATATAAAAAACAACCATTATTTTTTGTATACGGGTAAATTAAAGATGGCCAGAAAAACAAACACAACTAAATTAAACCCTTTTAGCTAAAAGCTGTTTGTTTTCCATGGCAATCTTTAATTTACTAAAATATAAAAAATAATGGTTCTTTGTTACATTAAATATTAACGTTATATAAAAGCTAATTAAAAGTTCCTATTTAAAATACCAAAAAATATTATTGTTTTTTTAACCCCATTTGCGTTAACAAATTATTATTAACAAATGGTTTCCCGTCATTACATCAATAAACCGACGAAAGTTATAACAAGACTGTTTAAAGTAAAACATATTTACTTTTTTCATGGCCTACTATCTAACCAATATCAGTCATAAATGACAAAATATGCAATATCTCCGAAACGGCTTGGAAATATAAAGTGTAACATATTTTTGAAACGGTAATTTTTTAACCATTGTAATAAGTGAAAATATACAGGGTGTTCGATTTAAAAATTATCAAAACAAATAAATAAGTTAAAAATGTGCCACCCTAGAAAGAACCTAAAATCATATCTGCAATCTGCCTAAAGTCTGTAGAAATGTTTTTACAGAATTAAAAATATTTAAAAAATAAAAAAAGTTATAAAGGATAAAAGAAAACACCAAGAAGTTAAGAAACATCGCCAGTAGCAGTAAAAGACGCAAGATAGCGAATTGCGGTTTTCACTAGTAACTTATGGTTTAAAATTTGAGCATCGCAAATGAGGGGTCAGTTTATTTTGTAAAAATACAGAAACATGAGTCTCCTATTAAAAGCGTCGGGTTTGGCCCACCCTGTACACTCACTGAACACCATTCGAGGAACATTGTTTTCGCATGTATTTTTTTTAGTAAAATAATAAGAAACATGATAAAGCCCAAAAAACCTTTTTTTTTATAAATTTAAATATTTGCTAATTATATTACAAAATAT
>JACEGR010009369.1:0-27297 GCA_014170235.1 Listronotus bonariensis
AAACCACTGTTTAAAGCACTTTATTATTATACTTAACTGGTTTTAAGTGCAAAAACTGCCAAAAGCAAAGTAAAAAGGTGAACAAACTGCACAAAACATTAAAAACACGCTTTTATATGCAACCGAACTAAAAATTAAAAATAATTTTTCATTAAAAAAATATTTTCACTTCATAGTAAAAAGCGTGGGGTGCTTAATATATTAAATGTTATAATTATTATATTTGCCAATATCTATGATGGAAAAGTTATGAAAAAATAGTAAAATGCACCCCACGCTTTTTACTATGAAGTGAAAATATTTTTTTAATGAAAAATTATTTTTTAATTTTTAGTTCGGTTGCATATAAAAGCGTGTTTTTTAGTTTTTTTAAACTATTAATTATTTTTCATTTTTAGTTCGTTATATTGCACAAAATTCTTAATATAACAGTAAATTAGAACATACTATTTAATTAAGCAGCAAAAAGAAAAATAACCAGCCCCCTATGAAATGACAATGGTAGCAAATTTTAAAATTTGCAAAAAGATTGCAACTCACTAAAAATTTCTTCTTCATTAAGTAGCAAAGTTTCAAATTTTGCCAACAGATGGCAATCCAGGCAATGTTTGGACCGTTGCCAACATTTTGCAATCCACTAAAAAAATTTCTTCTTCATTTAATAGCAAAGTTTGAAATTTTTCCAACAGATGGCATCCTAGGTGTTGTTTTTATAATATAATGGAATTTTTTTTCCTGGCGATTAAAAAAAGATAAAGGGATACTGTTTGCAGATTATTGCATTGTCATGGGTCCTTAATACGTGTGCAAAGTTTCAAAGAAATCGAATAGCTGGAAGTTGGTTAAAATTAGGCTCAAAGATTCCGTTACATAGGCAGCCAGATAGATAGTTACAACCCAAGTTAATAAAAGTGTTACTGTGTGCAGGAACGTCGTCTAGCCAACAAAATATTAGTTTCTTTTTAAATTCGGAGTACGCTTAAGTTGAATCTTGTTTTTAAAGCAGGTCCTAAACCCCGACTACGCCACTGTTCTTTATTTGTCATGGTAACTGCAACTTCTAGTTTTAAACAATTGCATTTGGCTTACTACCCTATTTACAAGAAAATGGGTGTAGATGTTTTTGCTTGGACAAATAGTTAAATTGATTGGCCCCTTTCAAAATATTCTAGAAATGGTTTACTTTTTAAATTTAAAAAGTATGATTTTTACACCATTTTTCTTCCTAGTTTAAGTCGCCCATCACGGACGTATTTATATGTTTTCATGGGGAAGGGGGTTACTGCGAAGAAATTTGTAAAAACATTTCTTTGAAAAGCAAAAATTGGGTCATCTTCCAAAAATCACACAAAAACTGATTGGGTTACTAAAACATGTTCCTTTTCTTTCTTCACAAATGCTAGGGGGGGTCCACATAAGGATATACATTAACAACATAACAAAATAGCTTTTCTAAAGGAAATATACTTTCTCATAACTATCTATCTATCTATCAATCTATCAATCTGGCTGGCTATGTAACGGAATCTTTGAGCCTAATTTTAACCAACTTCCAGCTATTCGATTTCTTTGAAACTTTGCACACGTATTAAGGAAACATGACAATGCAATAATCTGCAAACAGTATCCCGTTATCTTTTTTGGATCGCCAGGAAAAAAATTCCATTATATTATAAAAACAACACCTAGGATGCCATCTGTTGGCAACATTTCAAACTTTGCTATTAAATGAAGAAGAAATTTTTTAGTTTTTACACAATTTGGTTAGTTGCACCATTGGTGTTCAATTTTTATGAACAATAAAAATATAGGGTTAGTTGCACCATTGGTGTTCAATTTTTATGAACAATAACAGTTAATAAATGCCGTTAACACGCTTTTTTATTAACTTGGGTTGTAACTATCTGGCTATGTAACGGAATCTTTGAGCCTAATTTTAACCAACTTCCAGCTATTCGATTTCTTTGAAACTTTGCACACGTATTAAGGAAACATGACAATGCAATAATCTGCAAACAGTATCCCGTTATCTTTTTGGATCGCCAGGAAAAAAATTCCATTATATTATAAAAACAACACCTAGGTTGCCATCTGTTGGCAACATTTCAAACTTTGCTATTAAATGAAGAAGAAATTTTTTAGTGGGTTGCAATATATTGGCAACGGTCCAAACATTGCCTGATTGCCATCTGTTGGCAAAATTTCAAACTTTGCTACTTAATGAAGAAGAAATTTTTAGTGAGTTGCAATCTGTTGGAAAAATTTTAAAATTTGCCACTCTTGTTCATTAAAAAATTTTTCGCCATTTTGTCAAGAGTAGCAGAAACTAAAAATGAAAAATAATTAATAGTTTAAAAACTAAAAACACGCTTTTATATGCAACTGAACTAAAAATTAGAAAATAATTTTTCATTAAAAAAATATTGTCATTTCATAGTAAAAAGCGTGGGTGATAAATATATTAAATGTTATAATTATTATATTTGCAAATATCTATGATGGAAAAGTTATGAAAAATAGTAAAATGCACCCCACGCTTTTTTACTATGAAATGACAATATTTTTTTTAATGAAAAATTATTTTCTAATTTTTAGTTCGGTTGCATATAAAAGCGTGTTTTTTAGTTTTTTTAAACTATTAATTAATCTGTTGGGAAAATTCTTTTAGTACCTTGCCACTCAAGTTCATTAAAAAAAATTTTCGCCATTTTGTCAAGAGTAGCAGAAACTAAAAATGAAAAATAATTAATAGTTTAAAAACTAAAAAACACGCTTTTATATGCAACCGAACTAAAATTAGAAAATAATTTTTCATTAAAAAAATATTGTCATTTCATAGTAAAAAGCGTGGGTGATAAATATATTAAATGTTATAATTATTATATTTGCAAATATCTATGATGGAAAAGTTATGAAAATAGTAAAATGCACCCCACGCTTTTTACTATGAAATGACAATATTTTTTTTAATGAAAAAATTATTTTCTAATTTTTACTGAATATGCAACAACTGCGCGTGATCATTCCCCGCCAAAACATGTTCTGCGTACATCAACCACAGAAATGTTTTCCCAAAAAACATTACAAGAATATTTAAATAACACTTATGCATATACATTTTTAATGTAAAACCTTAGGCAGCGTTCATATTGACCTGCGGCAAGCGGCGGGCGATGAGCTGTGAGCAGTACAGCGATCGCGGTATTGTGTTCACATCAACCTTGCGTTGTTTTGCCTAGTCTTGATTAATTTACGATGATGTTGACGTCTGCTAGTAAAATTTTGTTGATGGGACTTAATGAGCATAAATTCTATAAAATATATTATTACCTGGTACTTCTACCAATTTTACCACTTTTTGCCGTAACTTGGACGTCACTTCGGTCTCTTTGTAGTTTAGGTCCTTGTCATCCCAGTCATTTCATTGCTGGGGACGTATTTGACCTTCTGAAATGAGAAAAACCCGATCGAGATCATTGTACAAACATATTTTCGTCAGTCTTTCCTTGCCTAAAGATAATTGAAGATTGTGAGAGGATTTTCCACAATTCAAGACAATCGAAGTAGTGTTCGATACCGCGCAGTCTTAGTTTGTTGAAGCTCACCGCTCGTTGCTGTCCAATATGAACGCCACCTTACGGATATAATTTTTATTCTTGCCTATACAAAAAACTGTACAGGTATAATGATTTATTAGAGTCTTCCAGTAAAATCTATTAATAATTGACCAGTGCATAGTCAATATTTACTATTTACAAGTCTATTCTTCCATTCTTGGTGTGTAATAAAACCACATTAATTATTATCAAAGCATTTATTTTGGTTTTTGATATTTTGCTTGTATCCATACTCTATACATTTTCAACAATCTTCCTCTATTTACTTGCAATCTTCTATCAGCCCTATTCTCTTGTTCTATAAAACCAGCTTCTTCGAATAAAGTTTTAATTTCATCTAAAAAATAAATTGTTAAAATTTAGATGGTTCTTTTTATTATTAATAAAAAAAGTACAAAATGTATTATGTAATAAATAGACCAAAAGGACCAAAAATTGCAGATACTACTATTTTTTTAATTACCCCTTTTTGCGTGATAACGATTAAATAAAAAACATGTTTTTAATGATCGCAGATTTTAGAAATATTACCTTGTGTAAAGAAATAAACCCTTGTACCATCTCCTCGAACATAAAAATTATCTCCCAGTGATCTTCCAGGTTTAAATCTTAGCTGAGCTAAATCATACCGACCATAGTCTCTGAATAAAAGCAGTCCGCCAGGTTTAACGTATTTATAAATATTGGAAACAACATTTTTATACCTAAAACAAATATGGTAAAATGCAATAATAATGAGAATTTTCTTTTTTATAAGTAATTTATTGAGAGTTGAGTCATCGACCAAAATCCTTTAGCCCATGTTATTTGCAATATTATGAAGCTTATAAATGCAAAACCAGATGATTCATAAGTAGTTTCGAGTAATAGGCTATTGATCAAGTACACTAAAAACCAGTTACAAAGATACCACAAGCGTCATACAAATAAAGACGGCAATCAACTTTCGCTGTCTAAAAGCGTCGTTTACATCGTGTGTGAGCAATAAAAAGGACAATAATTGAAAGTGAGACAGAAGTGATGACGCCGTGGCATCTTCTCTACTGGCGAGAACTTTACAAAACAAGATGGTTAAAAGGAACTACAACGTTAAAGGGGTGTTTTATTGTTTCATATGATCAATGAAACCCCAAATATGAAAAAACCGCGTAGTGCTACCATTTGGCGTGGTGCGTTTTTGGGAACGGGGTGAAAACAGCCCTTTTTCAGTTTTTTGGGGTTAGCTTAAAAACTACCCACGTTTTCCAGGTAGTAGTAAAAAAAAATTGTAGGAAATTAAATTTTTTATCGAATAATGCTTTCTGGATTAAAAAAGTTATTTTTGACAAAAATATGTTCAAAACATGAAGCAAAAAAAAACATGAAAAAAAAGCGTTTTTTATTTTTCTTTTCCTATAAATTTTTCCACGGGGTTTAGGTATTGCTTTATAAAAAAATCATCCTTCATTTACAAAATGACGCTAAGTAAATGTCTTTAGAGTTTATAGTATTCTAGAAACAATTTTTCAAAGATTGCCACTCACACCATTTTTCGGCAAATTTACGTATTTTGTCGCAAACAATGTTTTGTAACTCTTTTCTACGCAGTTTTACCTTTAAAATGGTCTATCGTAAAAGGTTCTAAGTAAGATATGGTCTTCAATTTTTTTTTCTCGTTATAACTATGTTAATATGTGCATTTAGGTATAAATAATTCTAAATAAAAGAAAAACTTATTTGTCCGCCAACATATGGTTAATCAAAGTGTCATACTGCAACAGTTTTTGATACTTTTTACGTATTTTTTTATTTCTTGTTATAACTTTTTTCCTTATGAATTTAGGTATATATGTTGCTAAATATAAATAATAGCTTATTTGTTTACCTAATTTAGTCAAAATTCAAAAAAAAAAATCAATTTCAACATCTACGGCAGGCTATTTTTTCAAGCAGGAGTGCAGGAGCTTTGACAGTAAATATTGGAATTAATCCATATCTTGAATTTTTATACTGATATGTGACTAAAAAATAGTAACCTTGGCTGAAAACTGATCTTTAGAAATCGGGGTTGTCAGAAACATATACAAATTATCGGATTTATGCACATTTAAACCACGGCTGTCGGTAATGGATGTGGGTAATGAGCGTGGGTAATAGCTTAATAAAAATTATTACATGTTTAAAGACATATTAATAATGTATATATTATTAAACAGTCGTAAAAAAATACAAAAAAAATACATAAAAATTATCAAAAATTATTGTTGCAGTATGACACTTTGCCTAACCATATTTTGCTAGTAACTTAAAAGCATTGTTTACAAAACATCATTATAAAAATAATAGGCTTTCCTTTTTATACCTAAATGCACTTGAAAAAAAATTATAACAAGAAATTAAAAAGATATACGTAAAGGTTAGGAAAAATCGTTGAAAGTAGAAAAATGTGAATAATCCTTCCTTATAAATAGTCTAAGATCCTCTTACTATATAGACCAGGGAAGCTTTGACTTGAGAGAGACTTGCTTTGAGTTTGCTCTCGTCAGCGTTTTTCCGGATTCGCAGTCGTTTCGCCGGGTATAAAGAAACAATTCAAAATCGAAAAAATTATTGAACTGGTAAGAATAAAACCCGATACCTACTGTATATGATCTTTTCCATAAAAATTTTAGTTAAAAGGATAATATTTGGTGTCAAATAGGAGAAGAAATAGGCGAAAATGATAAATAATACTATTTGTTGTATCTAAAGTAGGGTTTATACAGAGAAATAACCTAAAATAAGATAAAACTAAAATAAGTGTAATAGGTATACTCAATCACCGTAAGACATTTGTACAGGCAAATAACATAAAATAAGAATAAAAAGTAACCTTGAATCTCACAGAAAGTTAACGCTTATTTTATTTCTTATGTGAAAATGGAAATGCACATGCTACAAAGTGATAAACATAACCCCAATTTCTTTATTTTAAAAAATTAATTTTGTTACGCGACTGTATTTAAGCCATTATAACATTATTTTTTGAAAATCCATTATAAAATATTTTTGCCTTCCTCCAGTGCAGGTAACACAATGAATGCATTTTTTGAGTATAAAGTACCTATTATTTGATTTTCGTATTTAGCAACAATATTCAACGTTTTTAATCCTGACAATATGACTAAGGATACATCGTTATACTGAATCCGATACAACAGATTGGATAAAACTGAATCCGACAAAAAAATTGCGATATACACGTTTCAGATTGAGTAAGCGCCTTTAAACACTAAGCCGGTTTCGACGGACGGAGTGATAAAAAATTATACAATGCCTTTGAGTTTCCCGACTTTTCGCGTTCTGTCCGTATGAAAGGTCTCATAAGACTCCATACACTTCGATAGGGTTTCTCCGTCACCCGTATTTCCGCCTTCCGCTAATATGAAAAGGCAGTAATGGTGGGTTTATAAAAAACATTTAGCATTTAATTTAACATTTAGCATTTTGGATTTAACAAAAGTTTGGCTTATGGTAATTCATGTAGACGTTCATAAAACACATATTTAACATTTATCATTTAAGAGTTGACCAACTTTTATCTTCTTAAATTAAAAGCTAAATAAAAATCCGACTGCGCATGTCAGAATGTTCTCTATACTCTTATAACTTGATAATTTTGGTTTTATTATTGTTTTGATCCGCGCTTTTTAGTAAACCGCAAATCTAAGTGATAAATCTGCCTCTTCAGCCACTTTGTGAATGATAAAGCTAAAGATTAACCTAAATAAACATCGAAATACTCTTCCAGTATCATTTTTTTGTGCAATTAATAAAGAAAAAGGACCCTGAACAATTTTTTAATTACAAGAGGATGTCTCTTGATATGTATATACAATAAACTTCTTCAATTTGTTTGGCCTAAACTCGAACAGGATCCTAGAGAAATTATTTCAATGCGCATGACCAAACATCTCTTTAAAAAAATTTATGAACAGTGTCTAAATTACTTAATGCTAAAACTTAAATGTTAAATGATAAATGCTAATTTTTTTATAAACTCACCATAAGGGATTAAACTGAACGCTATAAGTTAATCCTGTTTTTTAAGCGATTTGAATTGAGTTCAGTCCGACGGAGGTTATATGTGTACGATATTTACGGTTTTGGAAAAGGTTTGAAAAATGACAGTTAAGTAAAACAGCTAATAAGTGTAGAAACGAAATAGTGAGAAATAAAATAATCTTATATATTTGCTAAAATATTGTGATAGTGTTTCTTTAGTGGTTTGCGTTATTATGTTTTCTTATTTTCTGAAATTAAATGAAATTCATTTAAAAAAATACCACAAAGGTAAGGTTAGAAGTTTATTTTATTTGTTTGGTCTCTTTGTCATTGCATATACTTTTCTTTGTCATATTTAAAAGAATTTAGAACCGGATTATCTGCATCCGATAAATTCTAGGACGAAGGGCACAGTATTAGGTTCAATGCGATCCGTCCAATCGGATTCGATTTTTACGATGTACGCTTAGTCTATGACGAATATAGTGTTTGACTCATAGTGGCTTTAACAAGTACCACGTACCGAAAATTCGTAAATTAAAACTTAACTTTAGTCATTTTGTAGAAATTAAATTTTAAATATGGAACATTTCACGTCAAGCAGATCACCCTTACGGCCAGAATTTGTTTTGACTGATTAAGACTTATTATAAGGTCTGAAAATGTTTGTTTTAGAAGAGACTTTCGAAAACCGTGTGGCACTTTTCAAAAATTCAAAATGTCGCACCTAATGCGGCGGTTAAAAGCTGGAGAAAACTTGAGTAAGCAACAAAAAAATGTACAAATTAATATTCGCAATTAACCAGGACATTTTTGCACTAAAATTGTGGCTGCGACGTGCCTCTTTAAAGATCAGATGGTAAGATAAATAAATCCAAAATGGCAGATCCAAGATGGCGGAGCGTATTTGAAAAGCTCAACCGATTTATACCAAAATCGGTGTACAGGGTGTTCAAACTCAATTTATACACGAAATAACTTCGCTCCTGTACAAGATTCAATAATAAACCTAAAATAAATGTTTATTTGAATACACTCTTTTTACAGACAGTACTAGTTAATATACAAGGTGTCTCAAAAACAGACTTTTAATTATGAAGTAGTTTTTTTTAATTGAACACCCTGTATATTTAAACAAATTTTGACTGACTGTGTTAAATTCTACATCAAAAATGTATAACATACTATACGTCAATTATTGCTGGTTTTTGAGATATCAACAGTGTGCTGTTATACTGATTACCAATTAAAAGTGAAGAAAGAAAAAAGTATTTTGGATTTAATTATTTTTAAATGATTTTGTCACTGTCAAAGTAACAAATAATATAATACCATCTAATAAATTACCTTCGATTGTAAGCACCACTAATAAGTAAGTCAGCTTTTTAGTTTATTTTAGAAATGTATTTACTTACTTAACCTAAAAACCAGTCATAATTGACGTACTGTTGATTTTTTAGTGCAATTAAGTAAATATGTGTCTAAAATAAACTAAATTGCTGACATACCTATTAGTAATTCTTAAAATGGAAGTATGGGGGTGTAGAGGGGAGGAGGACCATCTTTTATGGCGGAAGTTGAAAAAGTGGTCATCGGAAAAACATTAGGGTGGCGCCACAGTAGCCAGTAGAGGGATTTTAGTATTCCTTTTTATTTTGTATCTTACCCTAATAATTCATGCTCATTGGTTAAAAACTCTTCTCTGGCTATTGGGGCGCCATCTTTAAGTGCTCTTTGACGGACACTTTATAATACATTCAGATGGTACTCCTCCCCTCTACCCTCCATAATAGAAGAATTAATAACATGATAATATATCTTTTATCATTCTGACAGTGACAGAATTATTTAAGGATAATTAGAACCAAAATATTATTTTCTTTCTTAAACTTTAGTTAATGAGTATTTCAGAATACTGCTGATATCTCCAAAACCAGCAATAATTAACTTATAGTGTGTTATACATTTTTGATGTAGAATTTAATACAGAATTAAAAAATGTGAAAAACTGACAGGGTGTTCCATTAAAAACCCACTTGACGATAAAATTTATGTTTTTGAGGCACCTTGTATAATAACTAGTACTGTCAGTAAAAAGAGTGTATCCGAATAAACATTTTATATTTTAAGTTTATTTTTTTATCTTGTACAGGGGCGAAGTTATTTCGTGTATAAATAGAGTTGGGTCAGGTCTAATTTTAAAAACGTAAACAAGTGTTTTTTTTTTATAGATGTTCTTATCAAGGCATCAACATTCTTTAGATCTATGTACACAATTTTAAGCAAATAAAATTCAGTTAATTTTGCACAGTAACACCAGAATTTTATTTACATATAGAGGTTTCTAGAGTCGCTGATTACGAATCCGTATCAGATTTGCAAAATTCAAAATGGCGGATACAAGATAACCCCCTATATAGGTTGTGTGTAAAAGGTGCGGAAAAAATGCTACCACGAAATCCTAAAGCTGAAATATGACTACATATCTAACCGACGACCTAACTTGCCATAGTACAAAAGTAGACAATTTTAGAGATACAGGGTGTCAAAAATTTATTCAGGTTTTATTTTTTTATAAAAATTTTGGTAATAATAGGTGTATTCATTTATTTATTCATTTAAAGTACATTACAGAACGAGTCCAAATAGTACAAATAAAAAACATGTATACTACATACATGTATAAACAAAATACAATACAATATAAATAATATAAACAAATTATCACAATATTTGATAAAAGGTTAGAGTGTAAATCCTTAGGTGATTTTAAGAAGCAAAGTTTAAATAAACCCATATCCTATATTGCTTTACTTTTGAGATACAGAGTAGTAAAGTTAAAAAACTAAGTATTTTTATTATTCTGTATCTCAAAAGTTAAACCATTTAGGTCATAGGATTATTTGAAATTTTCCTTTTAAAATCACTTAAGGATTCACACTCTAAAAGATTAGCATCTAATTCTGAAACACCCTGTATAGCTTAGACATGGCCCTGCAGGAAGTAATTTTTTTAAATTCAAATATCTCAACTTTTACCAATTATACCTTTTAAATATAAAATATGTTAAAGAATAAGGCCTCAGACATGATACTAAGCGTCAGCGTCAGCGGTCAGCGTTGAGGGAAAAAGTTCTTTTATTCTCGCAAGATCAAAGCGCTCTCACATTTTTCGCTCAACGCTAGCCGCTAACGCTTAGTATCGTGTCAGAAGCCTAAAAATGTGTATCTAAAAGTTCAGGGCCGTATTAACTGTTTGAGGCGCCCTAGGCTAGAATTCCCGGAGCGCCTATTTTCCACCAAAAAAGTTTTGAAAAGCAAAAAGTCCTTTCCCTCCGTAGCGCCTATTTTGAGTGCCAGGCGCCTTACTCTGAAAAGTGACAGCAGGGCTCTGCAAGTCCTGTTCAAGCTGGCAAACATTTTGGAGACCTCATACGTCTGACTCGAGTCGGAACTGTCAAACAGCACTCCGGCCTTGAGAGCTGATTCGGCCTGGCGTGAAAAATTTCCTCAGTTGCCAGACAGTTTTGATACAGTTCCAACCCCCTTGGCAGACAAACATTTTAAGGATGGTCTAACGGTCATAGAGGACGACTAATATCTCTGTTTATTTAACAAGATAAAACAAAAAGTTTTATATGTAAAGAGCTGCAGGGGTTTCCAAACGGGCATGTCATAAAAATATTTCAATGCAGGTATACAGAGGGTCCCAAAAAATATTTAAACTAACTCCAAACCTTGCAGCAATTAAATAGTTTATTGCAGAAACTCACGCCAAAATGGACATTTTTGGCAAAAATAAGATTTTTAGCGATTTTCAGTTGTATTACGCAAACTTACGTTTTTATGGAAAAATCAGTCATTTATCATGCGCCTGTGTGTGTTTAATTCTAATAAGAAAAATTGTGTTTAGTGCAGAAACCTGTCAAGTGACGGTTCATAATGTGTTTCTGAAGTAAATTTTATGGTCAATCTTTGGTAACCCTGTATGTTTACTTCATCAAACACGTCTTGTTGTAATAAGCATACGAGAATAATCCTAGAAGTTAGTAAAACAGACCTTTTACTGACCAAAGATACAGGGTGATAAAGTTTTAAAAAATATATTTTTTAACCACTGTGTATCTTAAAAGTTAAGACATTTATGACATACGTTTATTTGAACTTTTTTCTTAAAATCAACTATGGGTTCACACTCTTAGAGATAGGCATCTAATTCAAAAACACCCTGTATAGCTTAGACGTAGCCAAACAGGAAATTATTTTTTAAAATCCAGATATCTCAAAAACGGCTGCTTAAATCAACTTTTACCAAGAATACCTTTTTATGTAAAATATAATGAAGAATATAAATTTTTGTCTAAAAATTACATACAGGGTGGCACAAAAAACTTATTTTGTTTGTAATTTGTGCAAGATAGCGCAGGTGGCGCCATCTAGGGTTTACAATAAAATTGATAGCAAATTCGAATTTCTCACCTCCCAAAACCCCCTTGAGCCAAAAATTTTGAGAATACATCCATTACTAACACAATTATTTATAAAAAACTAAAACCAGAACAAATTTTTAACACCCTGTATCTTCGAAACCATCCACTTTTGGACTAAGGTAAGTTGGGTTAGATCGTCATATTTTAGCCTCAGAAATTTGTGGTAGCATTTTTTTCGCACCTTTTAGAGATATTTTTTTATTGCAGAAACCCGTCAAGTGCAAAAAATATTATTATTTTTAAACAAAATATGAGTATTAAAGTGTTAATACAAATAACATCTGTTTTAGAAAGTTATTAAGTACTATTCTAATATTTTTAGGCCAAAATCTTTATTAATTTTAAAGATAGAAAGTTTTTTTGTCGTTTACCGAAAATTTAAGAAAGCGAGCCTTTATATTTATGTTCTATCTAAATGATCCAAACTCAACTTCGCCCACAGAAACTAGGCAAGAAGTAGTACCAGCGTTGATTAACTGATGATGCTTAAGATAACATTTGCCAATATAAACAGTTACTGTCCAAAGAAGCATCTTATCAACTATTATATTGAACAGGACAACATCAATTGTGCACTTTTGTCGAATAAAAAACTAACCAGCACAGTAACACTCCTTATAAAAATTGGACAATATTACAACGAGATGGCATTGAACTAATAAACACAAGAGGTAGCAGCCTAATTCAAGTTGACCCACACTTAAAGATGCCATTTCTTGAGGATCGTCTACAAATAATTTTGATTTTTATGCACCCAGCAGCTACAGAAACTATTTTTACAAAACCCACTTTACACAAATATTTTGTAGTAATAGATTTTACCCCAGGTATAAACAGGCGTAAAAATTTGCAAATTAATGATTTTGTTAAAAATTCTATGTTTAAAAAAGCTTCCATGCCTCCCACTTTTCTAATGTCCAACAATCCAGACAGCACGCCAGACCTTATATTTTATAAAATAAATTTAGAAAAAATATAACTAAAATTCAGACAACTGCCGATCTAGGATCCGATCATCTAGCCTTACAAATTGATATCGACATGCAAACACAAATTAGCTGCAGATTAGACAACACATAAATTGGATATGAAAGATGTGATATAGCTAAAGTGGCAGAACATATGAGGTTATTTATCAACAACCAAACAATTTAAAACTTTAACAACACACCGTCATGTGTAATAGTACAGTTTTCACCAAAATATACTTTCTCCGCCAACTACCGCCATTTATTGTGAAGCTAATAAAGAACAAAAGAAAAATGCTTAGAGAATACCAAAACAACCACAACCCAGCCCTAAAAAGCAGTATAAATACATACAATAAAAATGTACAAAAATTAATATCACAGTATAGAGAACATAGGTGGGTACAGACCTGTAACGATATTAATAAGCAACAAGGAAAAACTTATTGGCAACAAAAACAAAAACTTTCAAAATACAAAACTAAGTACAAAATCCCGGATTCACTTTTTTTTATCTTTTTGACATCCCACGAAGGTCTATGCCTAAATACCAGAGTACCGTGGGTGTCGGGTTATTAGATGTTTAACCCATCGTTCCCCCTGTTCCGTCAACGTTGTCCAAGCACTGAAACATGCAGTTGCATTTCACAGCACCTTTGAGACAACGCGGTAGTGCCACCACGGTCGTTATTTTTATATAACTACTACCTAAATATGTCTCCCCGCTGGGAATCGAACCGCCGACCTCTGGCTTCGAAGATCAAAGCTCTGTCCACTAGGCCACGGGGAGACAATTGTTTATCAAGCAGTAGAGGATGAGGCAGAAAAGGTGGAACTATTTGCAAGCCATTTTAAAAAGCTTTCAAAGAGAATAATGATTCAACGTTTGACAGACCGATATATAACCAAGTCAATAGTGGTTATGAGGAATATTTTAAAACTACCCCCACCGACTCTGAAGAACAACTTATCACAGAGGAAATATACCTTACTGTACTGAATATGGACAAAAGCACATCACCTGGTATTGACTATGTTTCTAAGAATATTTTAAGAAAGCTACCTATAGATATACATCGTTATATAATCCAGATATATAAATATTGTCTCAAACAGTGTTATTTTCCTGTGTACTGGAAGCAAGGTATAATAATTACTATAGCGAAACCTAATACTCATTTAAGCAGACCACCAAGTTATAGGTTAATTACAATGTTGCCAGTAATAGGTAAGAACTTTGAAATTCTGATCAAAATAATGCTCCAAGACAATTTATAAGAAAATATTCGACGATTTCAGTTTGGTTTCACAGAAGAAGCAGCTACATTGCTTCCGCTAACCATATTTCTCTTAAATGTACAGACAGCAAAGCTAAAAGGACAACACAGTGATGCAGTATTATTGGACATTAACAAGGCTTTCGATAGTGTGTGGCATAAAGGGATTTTGTACAAGCTCCACTTAATGAATTGTCCCAAGCATTTAATGTTTCTTGTCAAAAAACTTTTTTGAACCAAACATCAAGAATTAGAATAAATCACAGCTTTTCACAACCATTTTATCCAGAACAAGAAGTTCCTGAAGGTTCACCACTTTCCCCACTATTATATAACCTATTTTGTTACAACATATTTGCTGCACCAAATAGACATGTTTTCAACCACAGCTACATTCTACAGTTTGCTGATAATACTGCCCTTATATCTCATAACACCTCAATACAGACAATACAAGAATCGATGCAACAGCTTGTTAATAAAACATCAACATGGTTTCAGACATGGCGACTTAAAGCAAATCCACGAAAATGCCAACTTATATTTTTCAGTCATAAATGCAATAACCAGTCTCCGATAATAACCCTTAACAATCAAGGTATAACAACCAAACATTCTGTAAAATATTTAGAGGTAGAGATAGATCATAAAATGAATTTTAACTTGCACTCCAAAACTGTTAAACTTAAATGTATACAAAGGGCCAAACTCTTTAGAAGTTTAACTCACAAAAATAGAGGAATTTTAAGAAAAACAGCAGCTCACATATACAAAGCAGTATGTAGACCAATCCTAGAATATATGCACCCAATGTACAATAACTGCAGAATGCCAGCCCTGAAAAACCTAGAAACAGCAGAGACTACAGCTCTAAGAAGTATTACCAAAATGCGACATTCAAACAACCCCGTACATAAACCATCCAACCATATGCTGTATGAGGTTACTGATATTCAACCTATATCAGAGCGACTTAGCACTCCGACATCTAAGTTTGCAAGAAAATTAGCAGCTCTTAGAATGACCCATGAATTATGTATTGACAGAGACCAGAACCAAACACCAGCCAGGAAATATCCAATCTTTACTTTAGCAGAGACTGGCAGAGACGCTACTGGCACTGAACCACTGATGATTAAATCCATTTGTTTTGTAATTTTTCTATGCTTGTATTGTTTTTGTTCTTTATAGATATAATATGACAACATGTAGAAAATATTTTATAACCCAAGGGCTGAAGGATATAGGTGGATGGCCCTTTAGGGACACATATATTGTATTGTATTATGTTGCCAATAAACTACATTAAATAATAATGTCCAGTCTATTCTTAAAGACGTTCACAGAGGGGACAGAGACAATCTCTTCAGGGAATCTGTTCCATTGTTGCACGATTAGGTTTAGGAGAAAGTTTTTTCTGCATAGCCTGTGACTTAGCCCAGTGGTGAGCCTCATATCTTGCCAAATAACAGAAATATTGGACCATGGTGCCAACCCCAAATGTTTGTCTGCCAAGGAGTTGGAACTGTCAAAATTGTCTGGCGACTAAGGAAATATATTCTAATAGGTACCCAAGTAACATGTTGTACAGTATGTCCACAGATGAACTTAACTATATCTGTAATTTTTTTATTTTTAATATTATTAAAAAAGTTATTATTCATAAAAATGTTTGCTTCGTCTAAAATGCTAAGAGCTATAATAAAATTTGCAGTAGAATATATAGGGTGAATCAAAATCGTGAAATATTCGAAAAATAAAAAAATAAACATATTTTTGAGACTACCTAATTAAAAAGAGTAAAAAAGTAATCAAAAGTGCATAACAATTGACTATTTGTTATAGTTTCTTGAAATTTTAAGGTTAATTTTAGAAAAAAAAAATACTTTATTCATGTTAAATATTACACAAAGCAACTTACACACGTCATAAAAATATAGAATTAAAACTAAAACACATTTGATATATATCAATATTAAAGTCACTATACTAATATACAAATTATATAAAAATAAAATCTACAACATTTACACATTCACATATTAAAATCATAATCTAAAAACTCTTTAAAAGAGTAAAAACAGCCCCTGAGCAGGATGTCATTTATTTTTTTTTTAAAAGCTTTAAGTGGAAGATTTTTTATTTCCGTGGGTAATCTATTAAAAAATTTTACACCCCAGTAACCAGGACCACTCTGACACCTTTTCAGACGCCAGCAGTTTGGCACAAGATTACCTCTATGGCGTGTTTCATAGTTATGGATTTCCTCGTGGGTTGTGAACATGTCTCCGTTGTTTCTGATATACATAAGATTTTGCATTATATATACCGATGGAAATGTTAGAATTTTTAGATTGGCGAAAGCATGCCTACAATCTTCTCTAAATTTCAGTCCCGCCATCACTCTTATTGCTTTTCTTTGAAGACCGAAAAGACGACTGGCGCCAGATGAATGCCCCCAAACTAGGGCTGCGTAAGAAAGATTTGAGTGAAATACGCCAAAGTAAGCAGTTCTTAATACATTTAAGGAGACATTATCTGCAAGGCCCCGAAGCAGGTACAGGTTTCTGGCCAGTTTGGATGCAACCATGTTCACATGATCATCCCACAAGAGCCGCTGGTCCACATGTACTCCAAGAAATTTCGCACTCTGAACATTTATGTCCAATGCGCTAAGATCCCTCATAGAGCACACCATCCTCACAGTCTTGTCCTCATTCAACAATAGTTCATACTATTAAACCAGTCCTCCTGTGCCAACAGTGAGCCCTCCTGGACTCTTCCACCGAATCAGCATTAACACAGACTGTTCTGTCGTCAGCAGAAAGGGTGAATCTATATATAAGATCAGATGGTGGTGTTTTATTTACGGACCAGCCATTTTACAATACCTAAAAGGAAAAATATACAAACAAAAAAATTAAATATTAATAATAAAAAGAAGTCTTACTTTAAATACAAACAAAGCCACTGACTTTGAGTTTATAAAATATATATCAATTAATTTCCTGATTTACATCAAGAACAAACATTTTATTTTGCAATATTGTTTTTAACTTTGGGAGAGTTATACTGAACAAGTCTATATCTTTGCAGTAGGTGTTAGCTAAATTAGAAAATCTGTTTATTGGAGATGCCCTACCATAGTTAGTACGATGATATTCAATATGGAATGTATCACATTCACGAAGAGTCCTCTGAGGCACTTTTATTTTTACCAGATTAAGAAGTTCGGAACAATTTATTTGCGATGTAATTATTTTATACAATGTACAGATGTCTATAAAATTCCGGCGTTGCTCAAGAAAAGGAAGATGTAACAAATTCATGATTTCTGTGTATATCACTTGCTCAGACTGTAGCCCCAGTTTAAATGAAACAAACCTTAAAAATTTCTTTTGTACTCTCTCAATAAGATCAATACTTATTTTATATTGAGGTGTCCAGATTTGACTAGCATATTCTAAAACAGATCGGATATATGAGCAGTATAAAGTTTTAAAACAAGAAATGTCTTTGAAATCAGCCAACGTTCGTTTTACAAAACCTAGAGTTTTTAGAGCTTTATTCGTTATATAATCAACATGGTCATTAAAAGTTAACTCTGAATCAAAAATTATACCTAAATCCTTAATTTTGGTTACTTTCTAGAGGAACATTATTTATTTCATAATTAAAATCAATTGAACTTTTTTACGGTGAAATTGTATTACTTTACATTTTTCAACATTTAGTTCCATTTTATTAACATGACACCATAAAACTAAATTATTTATATCTTCTTGAATCAAATGACAATCTTCAATTGAATGGACTTCTCTGAAAAACTTTAAGTCATCGGCATAGAAAAGTGTATGAGAATGTTTTATATAAGTTTTTACATCATTTATAAAAATATTAAATAATAAAGGAGACAAGTGCCCTCCTTGAGGAACACCTGATTTGACATGAATTTTCTTTGATAAGTTGTTTTTTAATTTTACAAACTGAAATCTATCGGTCAGATATGATTGGAACCAATTTAATAGATTTCCAAAAATTCCAATCGATCTAAGCTTGCTTATCAAAATATTATGATTCACTTTATCAAATGCCTTACAAAAATCTGTATATATAGCGTCTATTTGATATCGTGATTCTAAAGATGTTAACAAAGACTCCTTATAGACTAGCAAGTTTGAAACAGTTGATTTGCCATCTGAAAAACCATGTTGATTTTCAATAATAACATCTCTAAACTCAGGATTCAACTTTTATTAACTATAATCTCAAATACTTTGGAAATAAGAGAGAACTTACAAATAGCTCTATAGTTGGTAATTTCAGATCTTTTACCATTCTTGTGAAGGGGTGTAACATATGACACCTTCCATAATTCAGGAAAAACACCAGAAGAAAGCGACTTGTTAAATATAATACTAAGAATATGTGCCAATAAGCATTTACAATTTTTCACAAATAAAATTGGAATATCATCAGGACCCACACTCAAATTATTTTCCATGTCAGAAATAGCATTTATAAATATCTCATAGAAGTAACACTTGTAAATTAAATAGTCCTAATTGGGTTATTGGTCTATAGTTAATACGACTTTCTTTTGGAATTTCTGACCGACCTGTAAAAGTACACTTAATTGCATCATGATCAGATAGTTGATTAAGTGAAAGTTTAGTGGCAATAAGTGTTTGCTCAGTTTTATTGGAAAATACATTACCGATACAGTTTTCCTTTCTTGTTGGAAAACTTACAAATTTATATTTTTAGCGTGGTCAAGTTTATTTAAAATTTTAATAAGACCCTCTGTAAACAGTTCACTGGTAAAATCTTCGCCTGCCACTCGGGTTCGGTTCCCAACAATGCAGATTTTTTTAATGTATTTATATATGTAAATAGTGTGACGGGTTTATAAATAAAAACATTTATTTTCGTTTACACTTAATTTTTTCAAGTAATGATAAGGGATAAAGAAAAAATGTATGGGCTTTTTTAATTTATTTTTATGCTTTTTAATAAGGCTATCTAAAACACATGATCTTGCTCTTTAAAAATGGTCACTGTAGGACAAACATTTTCAAATGACTGTACATTCTTGATGAGAGATTGTATACCACTAAAAAAATATAATTATAAGTGGCGATTTTAATGCACATTTCCATTCAAACGATGCTAAGGCAAATGAAATATGTAACATTTTCTTATTTTTAACCTCCATAAATTTGTAAGTTTTCCAACAGAAAATTCCTGTATCAATAACGTATTTCCCAATAAAACTGAACAAACACTTATTGCCACTAAACTTTCACTTAATCAACTATCGGATCATGATGCAATTAAGTGTACTTTTACAGGTCTGTCAGAAATTCCAAAAGAAAGTCGTATTAACTATAGACCAATAACCCAATTGGGACTATTTAATTTCTAAAACTGCATGGAAATGGAATCATGGGATTTTATCTCTGACAATTTTCTTAATATAAACGATAAATTTACCAAATTAACTGATCTCATCTCGAAAGCAATAGAAAAATGTTTTCCATTAAAATCAAAAATAATTAATATTGGTAGTAAAACAGGACATATAAAATGGTTCAATGCTGATCTACGAGAATTGCGCGATAAACTACATTTTGCTACAGACTTAAACAAAGCCAACCCCACCCTAATGCCAAGTACCCTGGTGAGAAAAATGAGGGCCAAATACCGAAAAGAAATTCGAAATGCAAAAAAAATAGCTCATGATAATTTTATTAAAACATTAGAGAACAAACAGGCTGCCATGTGGCAGATTGTAAACAATAACAATTCTTCTAAACACAGATGTTCTGATACTCTTGATGCTGAAGAGTTTAATGAATATTTTTATTCTATAGCTGAGACTGTCATTGACCAACTGCCAAACTGTAACAAGAAAAATTTTCGCGAATATCTAAATAGAAGTATAAACTGTCCTGAACTTAAGATTAGACACATAAACTTTAATGAAACTCGCAAATTAATTAGTAAACTTAAGAATAAGAAAAGTAAAGATGTTTTTGGAATAAGTGTAAAACTATTAAAAACCATTAAAAATCTCTTGGTAGTCCCTCTTACTAAATTAATAAACTTAGCCATAACACAGGAAACTTTTCCAGACATACTAAAAACTGCTAAAGTCATACCTATTTTTAAGCAGAAAGGTTCAGTGGATGATTGTTCAAATTATAGGCCTATTTCACTGTTGCCTATATTATCAAAAATTTTTGAATTAGCAATTAAAATCCAATTGACCGATCACTTTGAGAACAATACACTGTTTTTCCAGGGACAATTTGGCTTTAGAAATAAAAATCCACATCACTAGCAATAACCTGTCTCGTTGAGCACATTCAAAGAGGTTTTGAGAATGGTCTTGATACTTTTGCTTCCTGCTTGGACCTAACAAAGGCCTTTGACTGTGTTCGGCATGATATTTTGCTGGAAAAGTTGCCATATTACAGAGTTGGCAATAGTATGAGAAACCTATTAAAATCCTACCTTTCATCACGATTCCAATTTGTTGCGTTTAGAGGGAAAACTCAGGTTCAAAGTCAATAAATTATGGGGTGCCCTAGGGTTCAGTCCTGGGCCCGGTGTTGTTTCTTATATTTATAAATGACCTTCCAAATTTTCAGGACTTACTCAAAATAATCTTATTTGCTGATGACACCACAACACTTAATAGTTATCATCCATCACAAATACAGGGCATTGTGGAAACACAATCCAACATTCAGCAATGGTTTCTTGCAAATAGGCTGTGTCTTAACATACAAAAACTCAGCACATTAACTTTACGCTAAGACAGTCACAAACTGACCAGCCATTTGACACTGGTAAAGAAGTTGTATTTCTTGGAGTTACACTTGACTCAGGACTGACTTGGGAAGCCCACGTTGACAATCTTTGTAAAAAATTGTCAAGAGCATTGTTTTTAATAAGGGGTCTCTCTCGCTGTGTATCCTTGGATGTTGTACTCTGTGCTTACCACAAAAATTTTGCATCAAGGCTATCTTATGTTTTAATTGGATGGGGCATTCAGCCCATGCTGCTAAAGTTTTTACATTGCAGAGGAAATGCGTTCGCATAATTGCTAATATTGGCTACCGGGAGGAATGTAGACCATATTTTATCAAATTGGGGCTTTTTACTCTTCCCTGTTTACATATTTTCCACTGCCTTATGTTTATTAAACAAAATATTCACTTGTATCAAACTAATCAACAAATCCATAATTATAATACTTGTAACAGTCAGGATTTAACCCACGACTTTCATAGACTTGGAAGATCCAGGGGTGGCACCAATTACTTCTGTATAACATACTTTAATGCGCTTCCTCAGCACATTAGATGTTTGAACGACAGGATTTTTAGAAGCACTATAAAAAGTACCTATTAAAATATGCCTTTTTTCTGTGAATGAATACCTGAGCAGCGGCTTTATTTTTAGTTAATTTGAATTTTGACTTAAAGAGGAAAAAAAAGAATAAATTATTTGAGGACTCTCATGAGGGCTAAACTTTAGTAAAACATTATTGTTTTAGTTTAAATACTTTTTAATAATTGTGATTGACTGTCAGTGTTATTGTGATGTAGGTAACTATATTTTTTTATTTTATTGAGTATAATGTGTGTTGTGTGTTAAACACACATTATACTCAATACGAATGAGTTTTAATTTTTGGCTGAATTATTAATTGAATGTGTTTTTTAATTTTTGGCTGAATTATTAATTTTACCACAGTGATTTTTACGGTCATATTGGTGGATGTCAAATCAGACAAACGTAAAAAAAAACGTCATTTAAGGTTGGCTTTTCTTCGTTT
Organism: Listronotus bonariensis; assembly: GCA_014170235.1. NCBI lineage: Eukaryota > Metazoa > Arthropoda > Insecta > Coleoptera > Curculionidae > Listronotus > Listronotus bonariensis. The sequence continues at coordinate 22,221 of JACEGR010009369.1, forward strand.
TCCGTGGATGCACTGTGGCTTGGCATTGCTGACCTAATTTTGACTTCGATTTTTTTAATTTATGCTTTAGTATTGTTGTCTTGTGTTTCTGCTGGTATACAAAAAAAACCTTACTTTGTCGCTTTTGCCTTTGCTCCCACATGTTATTATTACAACAAAACGACGGCATACTTTTAGGTCAACCAAGGCAAAAATATTTCAGAAATATTAAATCATTTTTGCAAACCCAGAAAAGGATTCACATGTATACAAAATTTCCCATTTATTTGCAAGAAACTTAATTACTGTGTGTCCTACAGTGGCCATCTTGGGTCTATTTTGACAGCCTGTTAAATAGGGTTGGATAGTTACGCAAATTCAAAAATACTTATGTACTAATAATTTTTAATTTTGTAAAATAATATTTTCGTGATTTTCATGCACCCTGTATATCAGAGGGCAATTTTTATTATAGCTTTAAGCATTTCAGAGAAAGCAAAAATGTTTTATGAAGAATAACTTTTTTCAAAATATTATAAATAAAACAATATACTGGTATGTTTAGGTCTGTTACAAAATGACAAAACTTAAGTTTCAATTTATTAACCTTTGCTACCCTGCGGAAGCTACTTAAGTCAAACTTCATACTCTACCACTGCTTCTACCTAGGCATGGCGAGTTTTAGGTTTTTACATGGGTGCCATGTCAAAACACACAAAAAAAAAGGTCATCACATTCACATTCAATCTTTCTTATGTAAAGTTTAAAAGCAAAATAAATTTATATTCCATTCTTACGTAATGAGAAACTTGAAGAGCAAAAAAAAAAATTCATCACCTACATCCACGCAACAGTTTTGAGAGACAAAAATGTTAAAATGTTTTTTCTCATATGGATGCATTGCACCCATACATTTCACCTCTTTGGGTGCATTGGCCCCCGTACACCCATGTATGTACTTGCCGCCACTGCCTCTACCCATGTTGGGAGCAGGCACTGACAAACTTTCAGTTTTTACAAAATAACAAAGGTTTGCCGCTCACGGGCTCTTAGACTATAGTAATAGAGCATCATTAGGAATTAATATTACTTACTTCTGTGGGTTTATAGCAGAGAGAACAAATATTATAACAATAATGTCTATACTATTTTCTTCAAATGGAACAGACCAGTCTTTTTCACTTATATCTAAAACAAAAAACTTTACATCTTTTTTCATCAAAGACCTCAGATGTTGTAAGAATATTAACTGCTTTTTCGGAAAAGTCACATCCATATACTTTCAATTTTTCATTTTGGCTGCATTGCAAGATAGGAAATATAGTGTTTCCCACCCCACATCCTACTTCAAAAATGGTACAATCCTTATGGTTTGTATCTGCTAATTCTGGAAATTCAGTAAAGAGCCAATGTCGATCTTTAAAGAATTTGTTATCATGAATTTCATAAAAAGAGTCCCAAAATTGATTAGCTTCCTTTTCGTACTTTTCAATGTCATTACTAGAGAATCTCACTATACTATTTGACTGCACTTTTTTAATGCTTCTTGTTCTTGCTCTTCATCCCACGTTACATCATCCCTAAAATACATACATGTAATAAATTCAGTAAACATATAGGAAAACCAGAAATACCACGCATTAAAGTTAAATACTTTTGATTTATCTTCAAGATATCTGCTACCAAATTTGGGTTTTTTCTGTATCTTGTATGACAGTATCGTAAACAAACTATATTTCTAAATATTCTCATACCAGGCATTATGTTCATAAACATTATTTTCTTCGGTTAAGTATCGATTCCCAAATTTTGGTCTAGTATCCTCACATTCTAACTTTTCCATGTTTTCATATTAAAAAAACTAAAAAATATGGAAAATGTTTTGGTTTTGACCGTTTTGAGAGTTTTGACTTTTACTTTAAATCACGCTTTGAATGGAAGAAAATTTTAGGTTAAATCAATTTTCTTCTTTTATCAATTAATTGGCGTTGAAAGCCTTCAGCACGAACTTAACAAAATACATCATATTGCCAATTCTTTCCTTTCCAGTCTTATGTGCGATATCGCAAGTCGCGTCATAAGTTTTTCAGGACTATTCGGTGAAAAATTTAAATAATCGAGCATTGTAGCTCCCAGAAACTCCAAAGCGTATATTTAATATTGATCAGTTTGAAAGTGTAGCGAAGCTTTAAAACTGTATTCACAATGTTAAGTAGTGTCCAAATATAGTGGCCACTCCCCCACCCTTGACCACTCCCCCCACCCTTGACCTTGAATGCCCTTGACATTGGTTGACATTGACTTTGACTTTGATCTTGAGTTTGACTTTGCCCTTGAGTTCGACTTTGATCTTGAGTTTGACTTTGCCCTTGAGTTCGACTTTGACCTTGAGTTTGACTTTGACCTTGAGCTTGACCTTGAGCTACCATGACCTTGAATGCCCTTGACATTGACTTTGACTTTGACCTTGAGTTTGACTTTGACCTTGTACGACAACAAAGACAGACGCATGTTCAAAATTTTGGTGGGGAGTGGTGGTGGGAGTTATTTGGTTTGTAATAAAAGCAGACGTTTAACATATTGAAAAGCATTATCAACAATACATCTATCTGTGCTGCTACTGCTTCTGCCACCGTTATAGTTATTTTGTGCGTTGATGTGTGCTACTGCTTCTGCTACCATTATTGTTATTGTGCAAGTGTTTGTTTAAGGTATTATTTCTTTGATATTTAAACAATATATTTTTAACTATGAGCATTACTAAAGAAACTTTGGAAAATATTAATAAAATGATTAATAAAGAAGCTGACAATTTTAATCGTAAAAAGTTAGTGGATTTAATTCCTGGGGTTGCATACATTATTAAAAAAATTGTTCCCATGAATACACAATTTGGAAAAACACTTCTTGCCACATTTTTGATCGGGTTAATGGTGAAACATTTGCTTTATTTTTACCGAGTCGTATATCTGACTATATGTCGAGTGACATTCTTTCAGCAATGAATGCTTCAGATGGTAAATATACATTAACGTATTTGGGGCAGAGTAACCGCGTTTTTCCCAATAACTATGTAAGTTCGAGGGCATTATTAACTTTTGGGTGTTTAGAATAATTTTTAGTTAAATGTATATATATATATATATATATATATATATATATATATATATATATATATATATATATATATATATATATATATATATATATATATATATATATAATAAAATATTTTACTCCCTTTAAAGACAGTTAAAAGAAAACGTCCTGCTTCTCCATGCTATCCACCACGACTCTCTCCCCAGACCGGTTTCGCCTGCCTTACAGGACTCCTCAGTGAGGCTGTATCGAGTCGTGGTGAATAGCATAGGAAACCAGCGTCCTCTTATTAGACAAGTTTCGTTGTCCAGCGGTAGGATATTAAATCCTGCCGTTGATGCCCTACTGATATCGCATTCAGTAAATACGAGCATCAATTGTAGCGGGGTGGCTATGTATGTTAAAGCAAAAAGGAAAAAAAATTCCCTACTGTCTTGGTGTATTTTTCCTTTTTGCTTTAACATATATATATATATATATATATATATATATATATATATATATATATATATATTTTTTGAAATTATATTCTGCAAAGCTAAGAAAGTTCGCAGAGTTTAAAAGGATTTACCTGATTTGTATAGAATGTATCCAAATATTAAAAATAATGAGAAAAAATGCGTGAACTCGAAAAAAAAATTGATGAATTAACTCATGTAATATTATTATTATAAGACTTCTTCGTTATCACATATATATATATAAATATATATATATATATATATATATATATATATATATATATATATATATATATATATATATATATATATATATATATATATATATATATATATATATTTTTTTTCTTTATTTAATGTTTCATAGTTAAAAAATATTTGCATATATTATATCTAGTCAGATACTTGCACATAGTAAAGTAATGTCATATTTGTCATTAAAGATTATGGGTGAATTAAGTTTCAACGAATGCCAAAGCACCTATGTATTTTTGTGGGATTTCAACTCAGAGATATGGCCTACGACATCTTGGAATTTGCAAGGGAAATGGATGATGATACAATTACCACCATCCAATACAGAAGATACCTTTTGGATACCACATCTTTGTTAGCTGGAGCACATCTATGCGATAGATTTTTATACGGCAGTTTAAACCTCGAATTATTTTGTGAAGAAATGATTGAGGAAAATTTAAAGAGGTATCTAATAAATATCCCACATCTACCCACAGAAATACGTGAAAAGTATAACCTGGTTCAAGCCAAATCCGCTGATACTGTAGATGGATCCATCCACCACCTCCACGTCCCACAACAACAACAACAACAATGACGACGACGATCTTGAGCCTATGCCTGTACCCGCATATGAGTATGAAGCAGCAGCCCAAGAAGTTCCCATTCCCGAACACCCGCAGCAGCACGATGTCAGTGATGATGATAATGATGATGAGGGAATTTGTGTTTAATATTGAAGTAACATACATAATTTAAATTTTTGTAAATAATAATAATGAAAAAAAAAATAAATATGCTTAGTAAAGTACTGTTGTTTTTGTTGTTTGAGAATTTTGTGTCATATAAATAAATAATTTTAATAAAATGATTTAGTTTAAGTTAAACATGGGTCGTGTTAACAGCACAATTGATAAGTTTGGTCGTCAGAGTAATTATAGTAAAACTGAAAAAATACAATCCAGGTTTGCCTGGACTTGGATTTAGGTTAACCCCTGATGGTCAATATGATATTGAACAAAAGCGTCTAACTAATGTTGGTGCATCAAAAATGTCCAATGATGTTGTTACACAAGAATTCGTAAATAAAGAAGTTTCAAAACTTAGATATCAAATAGCTCAAATAATAAATGAAGATATAATGAAATTATATTCTGCAAAGCTAAGAAAGTTCGCAGAGTTTGAAAAGGATTTACCTGATTTGTATAGAATGTATCGAAATATTAAAAATAATGAGAAAAAAATGCGTGAACTCGAAAAAAAAATTGATGAATTAACTCATGTAATATTATTATTATAAG